>VNJS01007096.1:0-34243 GCA_008042575.1 Drosophila watanabei
CGCTGGCCCAGGGTCACCGGCGGTCGGACCGAAACGCTGCGCAGGATGCAGCGGTAGCGGAAATCTTCAAGACGATCATGGTGAGACGGCTCAAGGCTGATGTGCTCGATCTGCCGAGCAAGATCCGGCAGTGGGTGGAGATCGCACCGCAAGGTGAAGCCCTGAGGCACTATGACGAGGTCATGGCTCAGATCGCTCAGACCCTTGGGCAGGCGATTGCGAGGGGCGCTACATCCGGCGGCATTGCAAAAGCCATCATGGGTCTCCTCTCATCTGCCCGCAAATGGCTTGGTCTTGCCAAGGTTGCCAATCCAGCCACGGTGGATTTGATTGATGATGTGGTCGAGGCCAAGGGAGCGTGTCTGGTCTTCGCGCATCATCATGGCGTGATTGCGGAACTGGAAAAACAGCTCCGCAGACGGGGGCGGTCCATTGTAACGGTCCATGGCGAGACGCCCGATCGTGAACGTGCGGACGCAGAGCAAATATTTCAAAAAGGAAAGGTCGAGATCTTTCTTGGTTCGATCAACGCGGCGGGTGAGGCTCTGACCCTGCATCGTGCTGATACCTGTGTGTTCGTCGAACTGGACTGGGTGCCGGCGGCGATGCATCAGGCTGAGGATCGCGGACACCGGGCAGGTCAGACGGCGAAAGGCTATCACATCATCACTCTGCTGGCGTATATGCCGGACAGGCAGAATCTGGATGAGTATGTGGCCAAAGTGCTGATTGAAAAACTCGCCAACATCAACACGATCCTTGATGAAAAGGCTGGTATTGCCGGCAGGCGCATCGAAGGTTCTGATGCCAGTGTACGAAGCCGTGTGATCGCCGCCCTGATGTCTGAAGCCCAGCGGACAGAAGTTGCAAAGAACGCTCAGGTCGCGGCCGCGCGGAAGCGGGCGCTCCCCCGCTCCAAAAAACAGTAACGCTTTTCAGGTTGACACGATCAGTTCGAATCTACAACGGCTTAAGCTGGTATTTTTCAGAAACGAGTCTTGTGAGCTCTGGTACGGTTAACGGTGCAGTATTTCTTGGTCTGTTTTTATTGTGTGATCTGATCCTGATTTTTCCGGGATGTTGAGGTCTCACACCCTAAATTCCCCAAAGGATTTTGTTCTTTTCCGATCTGGTATCGGGTTTTTGCGTGTGAGTTCCTCGTCCCGCAATACGTGTAAACGAGAAAATCAATGTCTGACCATACAACAATTTCTTCCGCAGTGGAGGCAGATCTTATGCAGCTTGTAGCCCTGCACCGGCTGCTTGACTTTGCCATAAGCCAATCGCTCGAGGGCAATACGGACGATCGTATCCTGGAGGGCGTCGTCATTCTGACCCGCATGATTGGACGCAAGGTCCGATGCGTGACCAGCAAAATCCTAGATGGCGAAAGCTCCGGCTGCGATTAACGCTCTCCATCCTCGCCCACATTCACACCCATTTCTTCCCTCAACAGGCGCGCTCATGTCGCGCCTGATTTCGTTTCATCTGGAAAATAAAGAATGTTTCGCTCTTCAGAAGACGCTACGCCCTCCCGTTTTCACCCCACCGAAGCTGATCTGATCACCTATCGGAACTTGGCCCGTGCCCTCGGTGCTCCACCGAGCGAGGCCATCTGCCGGTACCTCGGCCCGGCCGGCCAACATCTGGTGTTCATCGGTGAGTCCGGTCAGCGCGACTGGGCCCGCGTCGATACCCAGGCAAGGGCTCGCTGGCCTGATCTGCCGCCGACAGGAAAGATCGCGTCCAACGGCAAAACGCTGGAATCCCTTCCCGAACGTGTCGTTTACCAGATCCTTGAGTCCTTGAAGCACGACGATATGGAAATCGATCTCCATCAGCCGATCATGGCCGACCTCGGGGCGGAGAAGGCGGACCTGACATTGCGCAGGAGAAGTGCTGCCTGCTTTATCGAGGTCATTGGTTCTTGTGGACCCAACCGCATTACCCGGAACGACCACGAGTTGCGGGGATTGGAGCGCTTCGAGCGGCGTGAAGCCTTCTACCGCCGTGTTGGCATCACCCCAGTCTGCATCTTTCTCGACCTGCTGGCGCGTCCGGAAGACCTGAAGGCACTGTGCCAGTCTCTGGTGGACCGGATCGCTGACGACGGGAGTGACAGAGAGATGTCGCTATAAGGACAAGGACCGATGCCTGAGGCGTGGGGTGACCGGAACCGGAGCTCCCACGCCAGGAATGGTAGCGCACGACATCAGTTTTGGTATCCGGAGCGGAACCAGATGATGTCAAAAATTGCGAAAAAACCGTCTTGCCGTTTCAGGAATGTCTCATACCCTGAATAGACAAGGAAATTGGTCATTGATTCGATGTTCTGGTTCCGATCGTTGAGTGAGGCCAGTTTCCTCTTGTGGAGGCTGAAGAAATGTCCAGTACAAGAATAGATAAATGGAATCTGGCAGGAGCGCACTCTGCCAGTGCACATCTCCGACTATATACTCAAAACAAAAGAGTATGCAGAGTGTCGGCGGTTAAAAGCGGAGCTCTGGAAATAGAGTTTCATGGTCTGCTGCGTTACCCTGAAGCGGCAGCATATATCGGTCTTGCGGAAGGAACATTGCGGAACCAACATGAGGACTTGGGAATTCGGTCGTTGAAAATCGGTCGGATCCGGTGTTTTCGTATAGAGGATCTGGATGATTTTATTGCGAGGAAGATTCTGGAAACAGAGAGAAAGCAACTCCCGAAAAAGCGTCGGGGTCGCGGAGAGAGTCTGGTCTTCAGTCTGGATTTCAGTTTCTGGCTTGTGATCGCAGCCCTACTGCTTGTGGCTCTGATCAGGCTGTCAGAAATGACAGCCTGACGGAAACGCTATTCTTTGTCGACAGAGTTACGCTTCTCATACGCGATGGCTTTCGCGGCCAGATCTTCCGTATGGGGTTGGTAGTAACGGTCAAGGGATTTGATATCTCTATGACCTGTCACCCGGCGGAGTTCGAGCGGGTTCGTGTAAATCCGTGCGAGGCGGCTTGTCGCCTCATGCCGAAGGTCATGGAAGGTGAGGTCCCGAAGGCCAGCTTTCTTCGTCATCCGTCCGAACCGGACGGAAAATGCGTCTTTGCTGCCAACGTCAAAGACGAGATCTCCGGGCCGGCTGGATTTGCGCTGTGCCTGAAGGGCCCGAAGCAGGCGGGCCGCACCGGGTGTCAGGGGACGGATTTCCGGACCACGTTCGATGGCACGATGCATGGTCTTCGTTTTTCCCAAGGATAAAGCGTGACGATCAAAGTCAATGTCGCGCCAACGGAGTGTCAGGGCTTCCTCCCGTCGGGTGCCTTGTTCAATGGCAAACTGGACGAAGGTTACATCATCAGGCCAGGGCGATGTTGCCATGGCTTCCAGAAGGCGGTCGTATTCATCGCCGATGAGACGACGGTTGCGCTTCTTGTCTGCGCCAGCGGGCCGCTTGACCGCCGTTGCGGCAGCCGGGTTTTTTGAAAAGGGCAGGTCCCACTCCGCGATCGCATGCTGGCAGATCGCGGCCAACAGGTTGAGCCGTTTGACAACCGTCGCGGCACTGTATTTCTCAGCTAGCCGATCCCGAAAGCCACGAACTGCCGTCGGGGTCAGATCGACCAGCGCAAGCTGTGCGATCTCGTCCTGAAGAATAGCGGGGATGTGACCTTTGCGATCATTCTCCCGGGTCTGCATCTCTTCTCGCACATAGCGGTCAACCAGGTCGCGGACAGTCTGACGTTCCAGCGGTCGCGTGTCCTCAAACTGTCCGAGTTCCAGCTTGGCGGACGTCGTGTCCAGCCAGCGGCGGGCGAGTTTGGCCGAGGAGAAGGTTTGATGGATCCGCTCTCCGCCAGCGATACGCTTGCGGGCTCGATACTGGTCCTTACCGCGATACTCCACGCCTGCGGGAAGAGCGCGGCCTGTCGCAGGATCGATTTTGGCAGAAGTGATTCGGTTTTTCATGGTGAGCCTCGCTTGGGCCCAGCATAGCCTTTTCATGGGCCCATTGGGACCATGTGCTTATCGTCTTTTTTGGCGATGGGCCCAAGGTGGGCCCAAAAACAGTCAATCATTCCGCGACCAAAACTCTAAGTCATTGGAAAGATTGGCGTCCCGTACGGGATTCGAACCCGTGTTGCCGCCGTGAAAGGGCAGTGTCCTAGGCCTCTAGACGAACGGGACAAGAGGCTGCGTTGGGCCTTGATCTAGAGGGGTTTTCAGGGAGCGTCAAGGAAGTTTTTTGGTTTTTTTGATTTTTTTTATGAGGGCGGATATCGCACCGTAAAAAAGCCAGAGAATGTGTCGCTTTTTGGCTCAGTGGGGTGTTGACTGACGTAGGATAAGCCGGGATCTGCGCTGGTCGCTGGTCGCTGGTCGCTGGTCGCTGGTCGCTGGTCGCTGGTCGCTGGTCGCTGGTCGCTGGTGATAGGGGTAGATCGGTGTGGTGTGCCGGTGCGGGCCTCGCTTTGTGGCCGGTATGAGCCTCTAACAGGGGGAGGGCTGCATGCAGCAGTGTGAAGTCAGAGAACGTGCGGGGCGTGGGTGGTCGATTATTATGCGCCTTCTGGTGTGCGTTCTCTCTGGCTGGGGCTGCGCTGGGGCCAGTAGCGTGCAGGCTGCGCCGGGAGAGGCTTCTGCGACGCACAGGGCGGTGCCTGATCACATTGCCGGGTGTGACCTCACGGCAGGACGTCCGGCTTTTTGTGGAGCGCCCTATACCGGGCAGGCTGTGTTGCCGGAGGATGGGGAGTATCATCTGTGCGATGTGACCCTCGGCTCGGCACGGTTTTGTGCCGGGCTTTACACAGGGCGCGCGGTTATCCGGCAGGGTGGAGGAGGCTATGCGCGGTGTGACCTGACACTGGGGCACGTCACGTTTTGCGAAGGGCCTTATACAGGAACGGCGATTATCCCGCAGAGCGCAGAATAACCGCCGTTTGTCACAGCCCGCCCGGTGCGTGAAGGCACCAGATGAACGGCGTGTTAGTTCTTGGAGCCGTTCAGGCCACGGAACGTCAGCATCGGGCCAATATCCGGGTCCTTGCCATAAAAAGCACGGAACATCGGGCCGTAATCCTGCGTATGACCGCGGGAGAGGATCATGTCACGGAAGCGCTCGCCATTCTTGCGTGTCAGACCGCCGTTTTTCTCGAACCATGCGAACGTGTCATCATCCAGCATTTCCGTCCACAGATAGGCGTAGTAGCCCGCTGAATAGCCATTGGACCAGATGTGCAGGAAGTAGCTGGAGCGGTAGCGGGGCGGCACCAGATCGGTCTCCAGCCCCATTTTGCCCAGAGCGGATTTTTCAAAGACATCTACATCCTGCTTTGGCGCATCGGCTCCAAGGCTGTGCCAGTCCATGTCGAGTTCCGCCGCACTGACGACTTCACCCAGACGATACCCCTGATTAAAGGTGGCGGCTTTTTTCAGCAGCGCCACCAGACTGGCGGGCATAGGCGCGCCGGTTTTGTAGTGGCGGGCATAGTGGGCCAGCACCGTGGCGTTCAGCGCCCAGTGTTCGTTAAACTGTGAGGGGAATTCCACAAAGTCCCGTGCCACGGAGGTGCCGGAGATAATCGGGTAGGTCTGCTTGGCAAACAGGCCGTGCAGGGCGTGCCCGAATTCGTGGAACATGGTGGTCACATCATCAAAGCTGATCAGAGCGGGTTCGCCCTGTGCCGGTTTGGTGAAGTTGCCGACGTTATACACAACCGGCTTTGTGCCCAGCAGAGCAGACTGCCCCACAAAGTTGGACATCCATGCGCCGCCGTTTTTGTTGTCCCGCTGGAAGTAATCGAAATAGATCAGGCCGAGTTCGGACCCGTCCTTATCAAACACTTCAAACACCATGACATCCGGGTTGTAGGTCGGGATATCCGTCCGGCGCTTGAAGGTGATGCCATACAAACGGTTGGCCGCAAAAAACACGCCATCCTGTAGAACCGTGTTCAGCTCGAAATAGGGTTTGACCTGATTTTCATCAAAGTTCAGACGCGCCTTGCGCACCTGCCCGGCATAGTAGGACCAGTCCCACGGCTTGAGCTGGAAGGACGCGCCGCTTTTGGTGATGGTGGCCTGAATATCAGCCGCTTCACGCTTCTGTTCCGCGGCAAGAGCCGGGACGATCTGCGCAATAAAGCTGTGGACGGCTTCCGGCGTTTTAGCCATCTGGTCTGCCAGCACATAAGCGGCATAGTTCTTGTAGCCAAACAGGGCGGCTTTCTGGGCGCGGAGCTGGGCGATGGTGGCAATGGTGTCACGCGTATCGCCATCACCGCCTTTTTCAACGCGGGTCCAGGACTGTTCAAACAGGGCCTGACGGGTTTCACGGTCAGTCAGGTTTTCCAGAGCGGGCTGCTGCGTGGTGTTCTGCAACGGCAGAAGCCATTTGCCGTCAAGCTTGCGCTCTTTGGCGGCGGTCAGCGCTGCTGTGATGGCGGCATCATCCAGTCCGGCCAGCTTTGCTTTATCTGACACACTCAGGGCAGAGGCTTTGGTGCCAGCCAGCAGCTTCTGCTGGAACACGGTTTCCAGCTTTGACAGGCGGGTGTTGAGGTCCCGCAGTTTTGCCTTGTCACCATCAGACAGTTGCGCGCCGGCCTGCACGAAGTTCTGGTAATAGACATCCAGAGCCTGCTTCTGCTCGGCGTTCAGCCCCAGTGTGGCTTTGCGGGCGTGCAGGTACTGTACGCGTGCGAAGAGCTTCGGGTTGAGGAAAATGCTGTCCTGATGCGCGGACAGTTTCGGCCCCACCACTTCCTGCACCTTATCCAGAACCGGATTGGTGTTGGCGGAGTAGACACCGCTGAAGGTTTCCAGCGTGCGGTCCAGCAGGCGGCCTGAACGCTCCATAGCGGCAATGGTGTTCTCGAATGTCGCCGGTTCTGAACTGTTGGCGATTCGGTCCATTTCCTCGGCCTGTTCGGCCATGCCCTGCTCCAGCGCGGGCTGGTAGTCTGTATCCTTGATCAGATCAAAGCGGGGGGCGTGATAGGGCAGAGTGCTTTCTGCGGCAAACGGGTTGGAGGCCGGCAGCGTTGCGGCGGTGGCAACAGCACTCCAGCCTGCCAGACAGGTGGCGGCTGTTGCGGCGTAAAGCCAGGGACGACGGGTCATTCAAACTCTCCTTAAAAGCCCCGCAGCGCGCCAGAGGCCTGCCGCGCAAAAGGGTAGGGTCTTCACGGTTAGGAGGGGGGAGACGGGCGAGTCAAGAAAGCTCTGTGGCATCCGGGTCACAGAAAGAATGCTATCAGAATGATTTTTCTTTTCGGAAAGAAAACATTGATTCAGAAGATATTTTTGTTCGTTCACGAGTCAATTTAAGACACAAAGTGATATCGTTACGATAGTGGTGTGTTTAAATTGCCGCATGATCTGAGAAAAGGTTTTCATATCGAAATTTAAGCGTGACATGCGCCGGGGGGTTTCCTAATCCGGTGACACGATACGTCATTAAAATGTCACATCTTGCGGGAAGCCCCTATGTCTCATACTGATCGCAGAAAGAAGCGCCTGCCGCTTTCTTTCTCCCTCCTTTATGCATTGCCGGTTTTTGCTGCGGGTGCTCCTGTTCTGGCGCAGGCTGCTGTTACCAGCCCGTCGTCCGAAACACGGGCCGCAGCCCCTAAAAAGGTCAGCGTTCATAAAGTGCGCGCCGGTAAGGCCACGGCGCAGAAGCCCAGCACCCAGACGCTTGCTCCGCAGACGGTCCGTAAGCAGAACGTCGGGCAGGCACCGTCTTCTGCCAGAACTATTCAGCAGGCACGTGGTGCAGGAGCCTCTGCCGCTGGTGGGACTGAGACTGTGGAAGTTACGGGCTCCTATCTGCGTCAGGGCCGTAACACCAGCCCGAACCCTGTGCAGATCATCACGTCCAGAGAAATTCAGCAGACCGGCATTACCAATGTGGGAGACTTCCTGCAGCGTATGCCGTCCATTGGTTCCAGTGGCACAGGCAATGCTGATACAAACGGTGGCGACGGCGTTGGCTGTGTGGACCTTCGTAACCTCGGTAGTAGCCGGGTTCTGGTGCTGATTGATGGTAAGCGCGTCACACAGACCGGGATGAGTGGTGGTTCCTGTGTGGATATGAATACCATCCCCGTGATGGCAATTCAGTCTATCGAAATTCTGAAAGATGGTGGCTCGGAACTGTACGGTGCTGATGCCGTGTCTGGTGTGATCAACATCAAGATGCGTCATGATATTAACACTGGCGCAATTAACGTGCGTGGAGATATCACTCAGCGTGGTGATAATAAAACTGGTTTGATTTCTGCCTACAAAGGTTGGAATTTTGATCATGACCGCGGTAACATCACGCTCATGGGGCAGTATGACACCGTGGGTGGCGTCATGATGAAGGATCGGGCCTGGTCTCGTAACCCACAGACATCTAACGGGATGAATCCGGGCTTCGGTTCGGTTATCTCTACCAGTGGGACAGTTTTTTCGCCCGACGGAAATCCGATCTATAATGGTAATAGCGCAGGTGGTTCGAGCCCTTACAGCAAATCCAGCCGGTATAACTACAATAAAGATACCTCTCTACTGAATAACACGCAAAATGCGAGCCTGATGGGCGATGCCCATTATGACTTCAGCAAGCATTTTACGTTGTATTCCAACGTGATGTACAGCCACAAGACATCCTGGACACAGATGGCTCCCATCTCTGCAATGGGTAGTGTTGCTCCGTCTGATTTGCCCAGCACAATATACCTGCCGACGGGTTACCCCGGTAACACAGCAGGTGATATTTATAATGATCCGGATAACCCGGCTTACCTGTATCGGCGTATGGCGGAATTTGGTACGCGTAAGTCTGAAAGCGCGGTTGACAGCCTGACCGCCAAGGTCGGCGCAAATGGTGAAATCATCGCAGGCTGGATGTATGATGCATCCTTCACCTTTGGTTCTACCATGTCCAGCTTCCAGACTTCTGGCGTGGGTGACTATAACAAGCTGATGCGGGAATGGGGCTTGGATGCCGTAACACCTGGCGATTCCAACACCCTCCTGGCGTATAACCCTAATTCCTGCGTTGGTTACGCAGGCTGCGTTCAGTCAAGCGCATTGGGGCCTCTGTCACCAGAAGCAGCACAATACGCCAACTATACTGAGCACGATCACTCACAATACACTATGCGTGACTTCAATGCGCGCATTCATAACGATCATGTCGTGCATATGCCTTATAAAGGTGGCGGTGACCTCGGTATCGCTCTGGGCATGGAACATCGTGGTGAGCAGATGAGCTACCACCCGGATCCGCTTATTGCGCAGGGTGGCTCACTGACGAACACAGTGTTGCCAACCGGCGGTGGCTTCAATGTGTCTGAAGCGTATCTTGAAGGTAATCTGACGCTGCTGCACAACGTACCGTTTGCTAAAAACCTGTCTATTGACGGGCAGGGGCGTTTTTCCAGCTATAACACCTTTGGTACGACCTATAACTGGAAAGCCGGTATCAACTGGTCACCCACTCGTGACGTGGCTTTCCGTGGTACACTGGGCACGTCTTTCCGTCAGCCCAGCGTGTCTGAGCTGTATGGTGGCACGCTCATGAGCTATAATGGTGCCAACGACCCATGCGACATGACGCAGATCACTAACTACGGTGGGCGTCAGAGTACTGTCATGGCGAACTGCATGAAGCAGGGCATTAATCCTGCAAACTTCCAGCAGGGTGGGTCAGGTCAGGTAGCAACCCTTAACGGGGGTAACGCCAAACTGCAGCCGGAAATTGGCCGTACCTACACCTTCGGGGCAACCTTTACGCCTCACTGGATCCCCGGTCTGAGCACCAGTGCATCTTTCTGGCATTACAGCGTGTCACACAGCATTAGCGCACTGAGTACGCAGTATGTGCTTGATGGATGCTACACTGGCAGTGACCCGAGCATGTGCAGCAACATCACGCGTTCAGCCAGTGGCCAGATCAATACCGTCTCTGCGCTTAACGCTAACCTTGGCAGCCTGACCACCAGCGGTGTGGACTGGGATCTCAGCTACCGGTTCCGCGTGACGGATGCAGACTGGTTTATGGTGGAAAACAACTTCCAGCGTTTGGTCAGTTACAAGCAGCAGATGGTTCCTAATGGCCCGCACTACAACTATCTTGGCTCCATCACGTATCAGTCTCAGGGCACATCCAATCCGACCGTGCGTGACTATGCGACGCTGACCTGGCACCACAACAACTTCAGTGTAACCTACATGATGCAGTATATGAGTGGGATGCACTGGAACGATGGCACCAACACCATCTACAAATCTCAAGGTTATGGCCGCGTTAAAACCCCGGCTATGGTGCTGCAGGATCTGACGTTCAACTACAACCTGAAGCGCTGGAACTTCCAGTTTGAAATCCAGAACCTGGCTGATAAGCAGCCTCCGTTCTTGGTGAACACGTCCAGTAACAGTAACGATTCCACCTATGGTGGCTGGTATGCTGGTCGCTCCTTCCTGTTGCAGGCTGGTGTGAATTTCTAAGCTTTCCGGTTATCGGAATGAGAAAAACCCCTTCAAAAGAAGGGGTTTTTTTATGTCTTTTTTAAAGACCCAGAAGCATCAGTTCTTTTTGTAAGTGGGGCGGCAGGCTGGTGTGTTGCGTGTTCGTCAGGTCCGGTGGGGCATCTGCCGGTTTCAGGTAGCGCCATCCCTGAAACGGACGCATGGCGCGCGGTTCAACCCGAATGATCTCCGGGGAGAGCAGGATGAGCGTACCCTGTGTGCCGTCTGCCCGGGTTTCTGTTTGCAGGTCCAGCACCTGCTGGCGGCATTGGATCAGACCGCTGATCACCCGATAGAGGGAACCACCCTGCAGGATTTCCTCACTCTGGCGTGGGAAGGTGCGGGTATGCACCACCGGCAGCCGCGCACTGTGTTGCGGATGTTTCCGGGTATTGTGCGCGTCTTTCTGCCGTTCTGCCAGTTCTTCAACCGAACTGACGCCGACAACCAGTTTGATGAGGTTGAGACCGGAAGATGGCATTGGGATCTTTCTGTTTTGAATCCGTATTAATTTTATTGACAGGGAAAGATTTCAAGGAGTTAACTTCTCGTATCCTGAACAACATCGGTTCAGGTATAGCAGGAAAGGCGGTTCAATGAAGAAACTTCGAATTCTTGTCTTCGCTTCCATGTCTCTTGCTGGTTTTATGGCGTTCTACACGGGTGCAAGTCCAAAAGCAGAGGCGACAGTGTCGCTGAATTCAGCGAGTGATGTTGCATCCTTTCTACGCACCAATGAGGCAACGCATCATAATCTTATTGTGACCTATCCGAACGGTCAGAAATGTGTCGTGATTGCAGGCATACCGGTTGAATGCTGGACAGGTAAGTTTGAGCCTTAATTACGTATTCTGAAAATCATAAAATTCTGTAAACGCTCTTCAGATATATCTGGTCTGAAGAGCGTTCTTGATTGTTACAGACTCTGCGCCTGCTTCACGAAGGTTTCCTGAAATTTTTCGGCGTCAATTTTCTGCACCAGCGTGACTTCCCGCACGCCCATGGCGACGGGGGCGAGGTCTTTGGGCCAGACATGGGCGTGGCCATAGCTGTAGCCTTTGGTGGTTTCCACATCCATATAGGCTTTGACGGACTGTTTCACGAGGGATGGATCGGCTGCGATGGCTGCGGCCA
Source organism: Drosophila watanabei (assembly GCA_008042575.1). Lineage (NCBI taxonomy): Eukaryota > Metazoa > Arthropoda > Insecta > Diptera > Drosophilidae > Drosophila > Drosophila watanabei. The sequence goes on from VNJS01007096.1 coordinate 11,629, forward strand.
TTTCATCCCACAGGGGGAGCGGGGAGAAGTTGCGGCTCATATAGCTGGTGACAGGCGTGTTCTTGCTGGCAATGCGGGCCATGTAGGGTTTTGTCATCATGATATCGTTGGAGACATTCCCGACAACCGTGATGGACGGCCATGCGGCGGTCAGGGTGATATGCGCGGCTTCCGGATCAAAAATCATGTTGAAATCAGACGCGAAATTCGCACTGCCGGTAATGGACATCATATTGGTGTCAATCAGCCCACCCATGAACACAAGCTGTTTGGCGGTGGCGGCAAAGGTTGGGTCCAGACGGATGGCCAATGCCAGATTGGTCATGGGGCCAGCCTCAAAAATGGTGACCTGATGCGGGTGCGCATGCACCATGCGGATCAGGAACATAGCGGCGGGTTCCGCAATGGCCGGCGTTTTTGGGGCGCCTTCCGTAAATTTGGGGAGCGGCGGCTGGGTGGAAGGCACTTTGGCCATGGAGCCGGGGCCACCCCACGCGCCCTTCCACGGAATGGCACCATATTGCTGCTCCCGCAGGCGCATGAGTTCCACGGTGTTGATCAGCGGCGTGACCGCGCCATCAGCAACCGGGATATCTTCATGGTGCGCAATTTCCAGAAAGCGGCGCAGATGCGCGGATTCTGCATTTTCCCAGTCATCCCCGGCGCAAACCGTAAAGCCCAGAACCTTGATGTGCGGGTTGGCCAGCAGCGGGATGGTGGACTGGATGTCTGACCCGCCCGGCCCGAGAAAATCATTATCTTCAATCACCAGTTCCGGACCGTCCGCCTTTTCGTCCGCACGGGCATGGGGGGCGGCGCAGAGCACGGCAAGTGTAGCGGCAAGAGCGGAGGTCAGCCGCAGACAGGAGCCATGAGACGAAGGGCGGCGGGACAAGGGGCGCTGGCGCATGAAAAGCCTCGGTTGGTTAAGATAGGCACCCGGTCGGGTAACAGACCGCAACCGTATCGTTAAACCGGGTTGTAAGGAAATATGGCGGTGCAGAAATTTAATTGGCACGCGAAAGAAGAGCGGGTTACCGGCTGATGCTGATGCTGATGCTGATGCTGATGCTGATGCTGATGCTGATGCTGATGCTGATGCTGATGCTGCACCTGCGCCGCATTTCGTCCTGCTCTGACCTGTCGTGAAGAGCGGAGAAAGAGACAGAGAGACTGCGGGCTTTGCAGGAACGGAAAGTCAGTGCAGTCTGACAATAAGGGCGAGTGCGTTACAGGAACGGGTAATGTCCAGATATCAACGGTCTTTGTGTCTTTCCAGTCTGTGTCTGGTCTGTCTGATGGTCAGCATTGTGTATCAGCGGTCCGCCTGTATTTTTGATCTGTTTTTCTGGACCGCTTTGGTGATTTTAGTATCGCAGAGTCTTGTGCTGCATGACGTGCAGATCAAAAAACAGCAGGGCAGCTTATAGCACCAGCGCGCCCAGCAGGGCTTCCAGCCGCAGGCGGCCTTCGGCGGTGGCGCGCAGCGTATCGGGTGTTTGTTCCAGATAGCCTTCTTCAAGGGCGGCTTCCAGAATGACCGGGTCCAGCGCGTCGCGCAGGTTCAGGCCGGTGCGCGCGGTAAAGCGAGGCGCGTTGACACCTTCCGTCACGCGCAGGCCCATCAGCAGCATTTCCCGCGCACGGTCGGTTGCGTCCAGCGCCTCTTGCGAGGTCTGGCCGGTGCCGGTGCGTTCTACCAGATCCGCCCAGGGTTCCGGCGCACGGTGGCGGCGGGTGGCAAACAGCGCGTCGCCCTGCGTGATGCGGCCGTGCGCGCCGGGGCCAATCCCAAGATAATCACCATAGCGCCAGTAGGTCAGGTTATGGCGGCTTTCACTGCCGGGGCGGGCATAGTTGGAGACTTCATAGCCTGCCAGCCCGTGCCGGGCTGTAACCTCGGCTGTTTCCTGATACAGGCGGGCGGCGGCGTCTTCATCCGGCAGGGTGAACGCGCCGGTGCGGTGCAGGGCTTCAAACTTTGTGCCGGGCTCAATGGTGAGCTGATAGAGGGAGACATGGTCCGCCACCAGCGTCAGGGCGGTGTCCAACTCGGCCTGCCAGTCGGCCAGCGTCTGGCCGGGGCGGGCGTAAATCAGGTCAAACGTAATGCGCGGGAACAGGCCGCGTGCAATTTCCAGTGCAGCGAGCGCCTGCTTTGCTGAATGTTCACGGCCCAGAAAACGCAATGCGGTATCATCCAGCGCCTGAATACCCAGAGAAACCCGGTTGACTCCCGCCTGCCGGAAGGCGCTCAGGCGGCCGGATTCCACGCTCGTCGGGTTGGCTTCCAGCGTGATTTCAAGTTCGGGCAGCGGGTCGAACAGGGCTGTGGCATCGGCAATCAGGGCCGCCACGCTTTCCGGCGCCATGAGGGAGGGTGTGCCCCCGCCAAAAAAAATGGAGCCCAGTTTGCGGCGGCCCAGCCGTGCGGCCTCATACGCCAGTTCCGTGCGCAGGGCGGCTGCAAACCGGGCTTCCGGCATCCGCTCCCGCACGTGGGAATTGAAGTCACAGTACGGGCATTTGGCCAGACAGAACGGCCAGTGGATGTAGAGGGCCAGCGGCTCGGCGGAGGCCGGGCCGGAGATCTGGCCTGTGGCCTGAAGGCCGGGTGCGCCGGAAGCGGGAACGGTGGAAAACACGCGGCTCAGATGGCCACCTTCACGCCAAGCTGCACAACGCGGTCCGGCGGGATACGGAAGAATTCCATGCTGGAGGTGGAGTTGCGCGCCATGAACAGGAACAGGGACATCCGCCAGTGTGAGATACGCGGCACGGAGGAGCGGGTGATTAGCTCACGGGAGGTAAAGTAGGAGGCCTGAAGGGCGTCAAAATCGACCCCGTTGGATTTCAGGTCTTCCAGCGCACGCGGGATGTTCGGCATTTCCATAAAGCCGTAGCGCAGAATGACGCGGTAGATATTGGGGGCCAGTTCTTCCACCGCGACGCGGTGGCCGCGGTTGGCTTCCGGCTGATCAAGGTTCTGCACGGTCACAAATAGCACGTGGTCATGCAGGATCTTGTTATGGCGGAGGTTATGCAGCAGGCACGGCGGCACAAAGTCCGGCGTGCCCGTCATGAACACGGCCATGCCCGGCACACGGATAATGCGGGACTGCGGCAGGCGCGCAATAAAGGAGCCCATAGGCAGGCTGTCCTGCCGCTGACGGGCGACAATCAGGCCACGGCCCTTTTTCCATGTCGTCATCATCAGGGTCAGCACGCAGCCCAGCAGGACCGGCACCCAGCCGCCATCCGGGATTTTCAGAGCATTGGCGGCAAAGAAAATGGCGTCCAGTGCGAGGAAGCTGCCAAACACGGCTCCCACCTGCCACGCTGGCCAGTTGAAGTGCTTGCGGAAAACCACAATGGCCAGCACCGAGGTGCAGATAAAGGTGCCTGTGACCGCAATGCCGTAAGCAGAGGCCAGCGCATCGGAACTGCGGAACGCCACCACCAGCAACACCGCGCCGATTGCCAGAAAGCGGTTAAAGTCCGGCAGATAGATCTGGCCTTCTTCTTCCGCATTGGTGTGGGTAATGCGCAGGCGCGGCATGTAACCAAGCTGGATAAGCTGGCGACAGATGGAAAAGCCGCCGGAAATCCCGGCCTGACTGGCAATGACGGTGGCAAAGGTGGACAAAATCACCATCGGCCCCTGCATCCAGTGCGGGCACATCAGAAAGAACGGGTTTGCCAGCGCCTTGGGGTCCGCAATGACCAGTGCGGCCTGCCCGAAATAGTTCAGCACCAGCATGGGCAGCACAAAAAACAGCCAGGCGTAGCGGATGGGAGCGCGGCCAAAATGGCCCATATCGGCATAGAGCGCTTCCGCCCCGGTGACGCACAGTACCACAGACCCAAGGGCTAGGAACGACAGCTTACCGTGATAGAACACGAATTCCAGCGCGTAGGACGGGGAAAGGGCTGTCAGAATAGCGGGATGATGCAGGATTTGCAGGACGCCCAGCCCGCCGATGGTGCCGAACCAGAGCAGCATGATCGGCCCGAAAATGGTGCCGACCTTGCCCGTGCCGATCCACTGCACGCTGAACAGGCTGATAATGACCAGCACGGCAACCGGGATCACGAAGTCATGCGCGGCAGGCACGCTGACTTCCACTCCCTCAATGGCTGAAAGCACGGAAACAGCGGGGGTGATAATGCCATCCCCGAAGAACAGACACGCCCCGACAATCCCCACAAGCCCCAGCCCCCACCGGGCTTTAGGGCTGGTGGCCATACGCTGCGCGAGGGACATGATGGCGAGAATACCGCCCTCACCATTATGGTCGGCCCGCATGATCAGAATGACGTATTTGACCGTGACAATGAGGATAAGCGTCCAGAAAATAAGACTGGCGACCCCCATAATTTCCCACGGCGCGACAGTGTGGTGCCCGGAAATGACTTCCACTGTGGAGCGGAAGGCATAAAGCGGGCTGGTCCCGATATCTCCGTACACAACGCCCAGAACGCCCAGCAGGGCAGCAAAGCCCACGGGGGCTGCGGCATGTTGCGGCTGGTCGGCGTCAAACTCGGTAATCTGCGGTTTTTCAGCCGGAGTGCTGGCAGGCTGTGCTGCGGCATGGGGCTGGGCGCCAGACTGCGGGTCTGTTCCGGGGGTAGTGGCGGGGTCTGTCATGTCAGTTCTGGCTCCACGTCGCTCGTGGGGAAAAGGGTCCCGGCGTTTGCATAGGGGGAGAGGCCGGGGGATTGCAAGGTTTGTGGCCGGGATGCGTCAGGCGGTGGGAGGCCGGGGGCCGAAAATGGCGGTGCCAACGCGCACCAGTGTCGCCCCTTCCGCAATGGCGGCCGGGTAGTCTGCGGACATGCCCATGGAGAGAACAGGCAGCCCGTGCGTCTGCGCCATGCTGCGCAGCAGCCGGAAATGCGGAACGGGGTCCTGCTCTGCGGGCGGGATGCACATCAGCCCCTGCAAACTGGCTCCAAACCGCTGGCGGCAGGAGCGGATAAAGCGGTCGGCTTCTTCCTTCGGCACACCGAACTTCTGGGGTTCATCCCCGGTGTTGACCTCAATCAGCAGGTCAGGCATCCGGCCTTCACTCTCGGCAGCGCGGGCCAGAGCGTCGGCCAGCGCGGGGCGATCGAGGCTTTCAATCATATCGGCTATGCGTACGGCCTCTTTTGCCTTGTTGGTTTGCAGGCCGCCAATCAGATGCAGGCGCAGCGCCGGGTGATCTGCCCGCAGAGGCGGGAACTTGGCGGCGGCTTCCTGCACCCGGTTTTCTCCGAACACAGTCTGCCCTGCCGCGATGGCTTCCTGCACGCTGCTGGCCGGATGAAACTTGGAGACCGCAACCAGCGTGACAGAGGCCGGGTCTTGCCCGGCAGCCTGTGCCGCAGCGTGGATGCGGGCGCGGACATCAGCAAGCCTGTCCGTAAGAGAGGAAGATGGGGCCATAAAAAGCGGGGCTTCTCACCAGAAGAGGGATCAGATTTCTTCTTGTAGCGAAAAAAGCCCCCTCAGGGGAATGCCGTGCGCACATACTGCTATGTGCGGGGGTGTGCTGGCCTGCGGCAGGCCCGTACGGGCGGTGGATCAGGCGCTGGCGTCCGGCACCAGAATGATGCGGCCCAGATGTTTGCCGTCTTCCATCATCTGGTGGGCTTCCGCTGCCTTGGAGAACGGCAGAACCGTATCAATGCGGGGGCGGATGGTCCCGCTGGCCAGCAGCGGCCAGACCTGCGCGTGCAGTTCCCGCGCGATGCGGGCCTTGGTTGCGGTGTCCCGCCCACGTAGGGTGCTGCCGGTGACGATAAGCCGCCGCGTCATGATGCGGGCGAGGTCAGCCTGTTCCGCTTTGGCGCCGCCTTGCAGGGCGATGATGACCAGCCGCCCGTCCTGCGCCAGACTTTTGATATTGCGGTCAAAATACGCACCGCCGATCATATCCAGAATGAGGTTGACGCCCACACCGTCTGTCAGCTCCCGCAGGCGGGTTGCAAAATCTTCCTCACGATAATTGATGGCGACCGCGCCAAGCTGTTCACACAGCGCGCATTTTTCCGCGCTGCCAACCGTGACATACGGAATAGCCCCGAAGGCCCGCACAAGCTGGATGGCGGTGACACCAATGCCGCTGCTGCCACCGTGGATCAGCACCCGCTGCCCCACAGCCGGGGGCGCGGGCATGAACAGGTTGGACCAGACCGTAAAAAAGGTTTCCGGCAGCGTTGCCGCCTGTACGGCGTCAAACCCCTTGGGCCAGGGCAGACATTGCCCGGCCGGCACCAGACAATACTCCGCATACCCCCCGCCATTGGCCAGCGCGCAGACGCTGCTGCCAATATCCGGCATGGGCGTGCCTTCCAGCGGCGCACCACATGCGACAATCTCCCCCGCAATTTCCAGCCCGAGGCGCGGGTTGGCTCCCGGCGGAGGGGGGTAAAGCCCCGCGCGCTGCATCAGATCTGGCCGGTTGACCCCTGCGGCCTGCACCCGCACCAGAACCTCGCCGCGCCCCGGCTGCGGGATGGGGAGCGTTTCACAATGCAGCACATCCGGCCCGCCCGGCTCTGCAAAGCAGATGGCCGTCATGGTGCTGGACTGGGTGGGGCGGTGGGGAGTTGTCATCAATACGCCTCGCGGGGAAAAACCGTGAGGCAGCATGAAGCCCGATTTCTCAGGCGCGCAAAAGAGGGCGGCTCTTCACGTCTGGGATAGGCGCACTGGGAACGAGGCGTACGGCGCGTGGCGTGTGGTGAACGGCCCTGCGAGACTAATCATCAAACCGTTTGCTGCGGCCCTGCTTGATGGTGGAGCGGCGGGCCTTGCCATCCAGCCGCCGCTGGCGGGCCCCTTTGCCGGGGCGGGTGGGTACCCGGTAGGCGTGTTTGTGTGCGGCCTGCCGGATCAGCTCTGCCAGACGCTGGGTGGCATCCTCCCGGTTCTGCTGCTGGGTGCGGTAATTGCGGGCGGTAATTACAATCACGCCGTCCCGCGTGGCGCGGCTTCCGGCCAGTTCCAGCAGGCGGGCGCGCACCCGCTCGGGCAGGGAGGGAGACCGGGCGGCATCAAACCGCAACTGCGCAGCCGTGGCGACCTTGTTGACATTCTGCCCGCCGGGACCGGAAGCCAGAATGTAGGTAAAGGAGAGTTCCGCGTCATCCAGCGCAAGGGTTGGGGTGATGGCAATCTGCGCCAGGGGTCTGGCCTACGCTCTGCTCAGGACTTTTTCTTCTTCTCTTTTTTCTCTTTCTTGTTCCGCTTTTCCTTTGCGGCGCGCTGGGAGGGGGCGGCTGTGCCGCCACGGGCGCGCTCAACCACAAAGCGGGCGTAGTCATCCATATCGCCATCAAACGGGACAATGGTGTTGTCGGCCGCCAGCCACAGCCGGTCCGCCACCAGTTCCATCAGGGAGCGGTCATGGGTAATCAGCAGCACGGCGCCCTCATACGCGTTCAGTGCGTCCAGCAGGGCGCGGCGGCTGTCGATATCCAGATGGTTGGTCGGTTCATCCAGAATCAGCAGATGCGGAGCGGACATGGCGACCATGTTCAGCAGCAGTCGGGCGCGTTCACCCCCCGAGAGGGCTTCAACCTTGGTGCCCTGCTTTTCAAAATGGATGCCGAACTGGGCCAGCCGGGAGCGGTGGGACTGGTCACTGTCCGTAGGCCGGGCTTCGCGCATGATATCCAGCGGCGTCTGCTGCGGGTCCAGTGCTTCAATCTGATGCTGATGGAACCAGCCCACCTCCAGCCGTGCCGAGCGGGAGACGCGCCCGGAGCGCGCCTGCAACGCCCCGGCTACCAGCTTGGCGAAGGTGGATTTCCCGGCCCCGTTCACGCCCAGCAGGCCGATGCGGTCATCCACATCCAGTCGCAGGTCGAGGTCTTTCAGAATGGCCGGATCATCCCCGTAGCCAACTTCCACATTTTCCAGCCGCAGCAGCGGCGGGGCCAGCGGGCGCGGCGGGGAGGGCAGGATGAAGGGGGAGACCTGCGCCTCGATGGTCGTTTCAATCGGCGTCAGCTTGGCAAGGCGTTTCACGCGGCTCTGGGCCTGCGCGGCCTTGGCGGCTGAGGCCTTGAAGCGATCCACAAAGGATTGCAGATGCGCGCGCTCGGCTTCCTGCTTGGCGCGGGTGGCACTTTGCAGGCGGATTTTCTCGGCCCGCTGATGCTCAAAGGAATCATACCCGCCGGTATAGAGTTCCAGCTTGCCTTCCGTGACGTGCAGCGTGAAATCGACCGAGTTGTTCAGCAGTTCCCGGTCATGGCTGATAATCAGGGCGCAGTGCGGGTAGCGTTCCAGCCGGGCTTCCAGCCAGAGCGCGCCTTCAAGGTCCAGATAGTTGGTCGGTTCATCCAGCAGCAGCAGGTCAGGCTCGGAGAACAGGGCGGCGGCCAATGCCACACGCATCCGCCAGCCGCCGGAAAATTCCGCCATCGGGCGGTCCAGATCTTCCGTGGAGAAGCCAAGGCCATTCAGAATTTCCGCAGCCCGGGCGGGGGCACTGTCAGCGTCAATTTCAATCAGCCGCATCCAGATATCGCCCATGCGCTCCGGCTCGGCTGTTTCCAGCTCGGCCATCAGGGTCGCACGTTCCGCATCGGCGGCCAGAATGGTGTCAATCAGGCTGATATCTGTTGCCGGATGTTCCTGATCAACAGCCGCCACGCGGGCAGCCTTGGGGATGGAAATTTCACCGGAGTCCGGCTGCAACTCGCCTTTAATCAGCTTGAACAGCGTGGACTTGCCCACCCCGTTCCGCCCCACAAGAGAGACCTTGGAGGGGTTGGGCAGGCTGACGCTGGCGCGATTGAAAAACTGGCGTCCCCATGCGTTGAACACGAGGTTGTCGATCTGGAGCATAAAGCGAGAGGTCCGGTAACAGGAAAGGGCCGGACCTCTCTATCGCGTTTCAGACGCTTTCGGCCACCCAGTTTTTCTTCTTGGTGGCCAGACCAATGCCGGGGTTCATGCAGTTGCAGGGGTCCAGCTCCCGGTAATGCGCCAGCATGACATCCGGAGCCTGATAGAGATGGCCCACGTTATGTTCCGCCGGGTAGCGCGCGCCCCGCTGGTCCAGACCGGGGAGCATGCTGTGCTCCACGTCCATGGCGTTGTAGCCTTTTTTAATGACGTAATCCTGATGCATCACATGGCACAGGAAATGGCCGTAATAGAGTTTGACGATAATCTTATCTTCAATCTCTTTCGGCAGTTTTTCAAACCATTCCCGGTCATTCCGGCGTAGGGCCACGTCCAGCGCCACAATATCTTCCGCCTCCCGGTGATGTACGGCCCGGTAGCGCACGGCGGCCCCGGCCGCGGCAAAGCGGTGCAGGAAGGCGCGGGAGCCTTCATCCGGCGTACATTCAAAAAACTCACCCGTTGCGGTGGTGAAGAACTGCTCCAGATACGCCTTCATGGGCGCGGCCAGCGTAGCGGAGGTTTTCAGCATCAGGTGGTGTTCAAATTTATCCCGGTAGTCCAGCATGCGTTTTGGCAACTGGGTGGGGATGAACACACTGAGCGCCTGCATGATGCGGTCACTCAGGTTTTCAGGCAGGAAGCCGAACTTCTTGGCAAAAATGTCGAACTTTGACTTCATGGCAAACATTTTTGGCAGGAATTTCGTGCCAAATTTGCGGATGATGGCAAAGGTATCCTTGCCGTATTTCTCGGCGATATTGAACGCATCGCGGTGGATGTATTCCCCGGCAATCGGCAGTTCTTCAAAGCCTGTCAGCATATGGCGGCGCAGGTCTTCCAGCTCGTCCGTGCTGTTGGAGCCGATGTAGAATACCGCAGGGTTTTTTGCCGCCGGGAAGGTATCCAGACGCACGGCAAACACCACCAGCTTGCCAGCGCAGCCTGCGGCCTCATGCCAGCGCGCCGGGTCCGCGTTGAAGCGGGCCGGGGTATCTGCATCCACATCGCGCACGTGGGTGATGTAGTTATTGTCATGCCCGCGGCCCGCATCCCAGTCGATATCCGCATCGGAGAAGGTGCCTGCCTGAAGCTTGTTCAGAATGGCTTCCGGGTCATTCCCAAGCTGGATGCCCAGATGGTTGACCAGCCGCAGCGTGCCGTCTTCCCCCACCTGACCAAACACGGCCATTTCCGTATAGGCCGGGCCACGCTGCACCAGCGCGCCGCCGGAGTTGTTGCTGATACCGCCCAGAACGGAGGCACCAATGCAGGAGGAGCCGATAACGGAATGCGGTTCCCGCCCGATGGCGCCCAGCATGCCTTCCAGCTCATACAGCGTGGCGCCGGGCAGACAGACAACCTGCTTGCCGCCACCAATCAGATGCGCACCCGTCAGCCGCAGGGTGCTGATCAGCACGATCTCACGGTCATAATCATTACCATCCGGCGTGGAGCCGCCCGTCAGGCCGGTATTGGCGGCCTGCATGATGATAATTTTGCCCGCGGCCACGCAGGCCTGCGCCACGCGCCACAGTTCTACCAGCGTGCCCGGCTGCACCACGGCCAGCACCTTGCCTGCCCCAAAGCGGAAGCCGTGGCGGAAGCGGTAGGTTTCGGCCTCGCTGGTCAGCACATGGCTGTGTCCGGCAATATCCTTCAGGCGGCCCAGCAGAGACTGGTTCGCCGGGGTCTGGGCAGGGGCGGTCATAAGGTAAGGCTCCGTCTGGATCAGGCAAAAAACGTGGGGGGTGTTATAACACTCTTCTTCTTCCGTGCCAGATCACAGATATGCGTCTGGGTTGGTGCGGCCTCCCGCTCCGGGCGGAAACGGCGCACCGCCCGGAAATCCTTGCAGTCTTCCTGCAAAAAAGCCAGAGGCCGTTTTACGGGGCCGCGGGGGCAGCAGGGGTGAAGTCAAACACCACCACTCTGGCCAGATACGGGCCTGCAAAGGTTTTGAACGCATCATGCGCGGGGTCAAAGCACCCGGCCTCGGTCACAATCGGGCGGCCAACGTAAAAATTCCTGTCCCCTTCTGACGCAAAGGTGACCAGATAGCCCTGTTCCAGCCCGAGATCCGCATTCTCCCCGCTGCTCTGCGCGCCGGTTTCAAGGGAGGTCACCACGGCTTTGCCATCCGGGCGGCGGGAGAGGGTGGTGAGCGCCACAAAACGGCGCGTCACTTCAGCCCGTTGCGCGGCGGTGGTGCCGGGGCGGAAGGCAAACATCACCATATGGCGCACCACACCGGGCTTGTAGTCCGGCGCGGTGAAACGGGCCGCGCCAACGGCGTTCAGTTCGGCCCGCACAGCAAGCGCGGCGCTGTCCAGTGCGGGAGAGGCGGGACGGGAGGCGCTCTGCTGCCCCGTGGCCCCAAGTGCCGGTGCGCCAGCCAGCGCGAGCGCCAGACAAAGCGCTCCGCACAATGGCAGGGGTGTTTTCAAAGCGTGAGAAAAGACCATCCGTTTCGCCTTTATTTCAGTCAGAAGAGTCCTCAGCCATAGCGGCAGGGTGTCAGAACGCAAAAGCGGATGCTCTGCCTGTCAGACGCAGGAGGTCTTCAGACGCGGTATTTCTCCCCCGCCAGTTCCCGGCGGGTGCGTTCCAGTTCCTCGGCGTAGCGGCGCAGCACATAGCGTTCGCTCAGCAGGCCGAGAATGTGGTTGTCTGCGTCCACCACGGCCAGCGCGGGGCGGGCCAGACGTTCAAACGTATCAATGGCGGTGGAGAGAGAAAGGGCGGGAGTCAGCGCGACATCATCCGCGGCCACCAGCTCTGTCAGCGGTGTGGTTTCCGGCACGCGGCTGGCGTGGAACAGCACGCTTTCCACCAGCCCCTTATAGTGGTTCTGCGCATCACACAGAAGGATGTAGCGCGGCGTCTGGTGCGGGAAGGCGGTGCGCGCGGCCTGCACGGTTTCCGTTTCCGGGAAGGTGGCAATTTCCGTGCGCATCATCCGTTCCACCGTCAGGGTGCGCATCCAGCCCACATCCACGCCCGAGCGGATGTTTTCCCCGCGCAGATGGAAGCGCCATGTGGCGAAGGAATAGCCAAAGGTCCGCCGCACCGTCATGGAGGAGACAATGGCCGAAACCACCACAGCCCCCGTCAGCGGCAGGCTGCCTGTGGTTTCCAGTGCGAGAAAGATCATGGTCATGGGGCCGCCGATTACCGCCACGGCCAGCGCACACATGCCCACAATGGCGCAGACGGACACCGGCAGCACCGCCAGTGGGGCAAGTGCTCCGGCAAATACCGCACCCGTCAGCACGCCCAGATACAGTGAGGCAAAAAACAAGCCACCGCGAAAGCCCGACCCGATGGAAATAGCCGAGGCCAGCGCCTTGAGTCCCAGCAGCCCGAGCGCCAGCATTAGCGGCGGGGAACTGATCAGCCCGGCCCGCATGGCCATATGGCCGGAGGACAGAACGGAGGGGGAAAGCAGGGCCAGCCCGCCCACCAGCAGGCCGCCCAGCGCAGGCCGCAGCCAGACGGGCAGCGGCAGGCGCTGGAAAGTGTGTTCCGTCAGCGTCACGCCGCGCATGAGCATAATACCCACCAGCCCGGCAAAAATGCCCAGCAGAATGATGGGGAAATACACCATGAGCGGAATGTTCTGCGGTGTGGCAACAAGAATTGGCGGCAGGACGGTGTCTGTCAGGTGCACCACGCCAATCCCGCAGATCGCCGCCAGCGCGACCGGGGCCAGTGCGGTAAAGGTGTAGGAGCCGATAATCAGTTCAAACGCATAAAATGCTCCGGCCAGTGGGGCATCAAACGCGGCCCCGATAGCCCCGGCGGCCCCGCAGCCCACCAGCAGCCGCACATCCGCCCGGTGCATGCGCAATTGTCGCCCAATGCGGGAGCCAAAGGCTGCGCCAAGCTGGCTGAACCCGGCCTCCAGCCCCAGCGAGACGCCGCACCCGTTGGAGAGAATGGTCTGGCCTGCCAGAATCAGACTGTCCCGCAGGGACATGCGGCCCCCATGCAGGGCGTTGGCCTCAATCGGGTCAATCGGGCGGAAACGGGTTTTGCGGGCCAGATACAGGCTGGTCAGCCCCAGCAGCAGCCCGCCCGCCGTAGGGACTAGCAGGGCGCGCACGGGGCTGACATGACTCAGGCCGGACAGGCGGCCGGAACCGGGGGAGAGCAGATGGTGGGTCAGGAATGTTGTGGCTGTCATCAGGCTGACAACACCGCCCGCCAGCACGCCCACAAGCGCCGCCAGCGCAATGAGCCACAGGGTATCTTTCCGCACAAGCGCCCGAAGCGCCGCCAGAAACCGGGGCGGCGTGTTGTGGGTGCGCATATGGTCCAGCAAGCCGGTCATGGCTGCGCTGAAACAGGCAGAGAGGCGTCTGTCTGATGTCTCACGCTGCCTGTAATGCCTGCTTTCCCCTCCGGGAGGGAAGGACTAATTTTGAGTCCCTGTGGATTTATACCCGGGATGTTATGCTTGGATGTTTGCTTGGCCGCTTCAGGGGGTGGCAGGCGGCTGGCCTGCCAGAATCCGCGTCACGTCATCATCCGTCAGCGTGTAGCGGAAGAACTGCGTGTAAAAGGCTTTGACCTCACTGCGCAGATCAAGATCCCTGAACAGATCCGGATGAATTTTCTGCGCGGCCCATTCAAGCTGGAGCAGTTCTTCACACCCGTAGCGGTCCCACGGGAACACACCCTGCGGGTTGGTCCAGACCTTGCCCTGCCTGAATGCGGCAAGGGTGCGCAGCGGGGCGTCTGCGGCCACGGGGCCCGCATTGGCCGCGATGATGATCATATCCGGGTTCCATGCCGCAACCTGCTCAAATGTAACCGGGCGATGATTGCCGGAGACCTCTGCCGCCGCATTCCGTCCGCCCGCGGCCTGAATCCATGCGTCAATCAGTGTGTCCGCACCATCAATCTGGAGCGGGTTGAGGCGCGCAATATGCAGCACACGCGGGCGCGCAGCGGCGGGCAGGGCAGAGGTGCGCGTTTGCAGACGCTGCTCCACCTCTTCGAGCTTTTTGCGATACTGGGTCGCAATCAGGTGGGCGTAGGGCGTGGCCAGCGCATCGGCTGTCATGTCCAGCGAGGTCAGCATCTGCGGCAGGGTGGTGTAATGGGCGTCCAGCGTGGGCAGGCCGGTTTTACGTAAATCTTCCGCCTTGGCGCGGGTCGGCACAAAAACCAGCCCGATATGGCGGTTCAGCAGGTCTTCCGGGTTGGCAATCTCCGGGCGGATGCCGGTTTCAGCCGAGCGCAACATGGGTGCGATTTTAAACAGCCAGGGCAGGTCTTCCGGTTTGTCGGCTGTCACTCTGATGCGTTCCGCACCGCCCAGCATTACGGTAATTTCGTTATGGGCAAACCAGAGATCGGCAATGTTATGAGCGTTTTTATCTAGCGCAACGCTGGTGCCACTCATATCCGTCACTGTGCGGGGATAGACCGGGATATTATTGATGGCAGGCATGGTGGCCACGGCCTGCCCGACAACATGCGCGCCGGGAGTGGACTCTGTCTGCGTCGCCTGCCCAGTAGCCGGACGGGCCGCCGCCTGCCCATGTGCTGCCAAAGGGGCTGCCAGCGGGGCCGCCAGACCTGCACTCAGCAGGCCAAGCATGAGGGAGGAGGAGCAGAGCAGTCTGCAACGGAGCATGAAAGAGCGCATGAGTATTCCGACCTGATGGTATTATATACGTTAGAATACAGAAGGCGCGGGTGCAATATCGCACCCGTACAGGCTGAAATGACCCGGAGAGAAAAAGGACAGATCAGTGCGACAGCATAAGGTGATGCTAGGGGAGAAAGTTCTGTATCAGGCTGCGCAGCTCAGCCACGCGGAACGCTTTGCCGCAGCCCGCCGGGCGGAGGGCATACCCTGCCATGTGGTGCCGGACACAACGCCAAAGCCGCGCCGGGCTCCGCAGATCAACCCGCTGACAGGCCAGCCACGCAAACGCGGGCGCGTCCGTTAAAAGTCAGACCAGCACGGTGCGGTTGCGCCGCCATGCGTCTTCCAGCGCGTCCGCCGGGTCCGGGTAGCTGTCACTCCACGCGCCTTCGGCTGCTTCCGGTGCATGGACGGTTGCGCGCCACAGGGCTGTGCCAGCCGTGCGTTCCATCCGCACCGCCCATGAGGGAGGAATCCGCGTGAGCAACCGTTCCATCTTCTGCCCGGATGTCAGCGGTTTTGCGTAATTATGGCCCACGGTGCGCCTTCCCTTTTGCGGTTGTTCAGAGCGTTCTCACGCAGAGAGTGGAACGGGTCAGACAGTTTTCAGGCAGGACAGGATTTCCGCAATGGTTTCGGCCGGTCTGGCCTCTGCCGCAACGGTCAGTGCGCGTTCTTCCAGCCCCGGCACTTCCAGCGTTTCCAGCTGGCTGGGCAGCAGCGTGGGGGGCATGTAGTGGCCCTTCCGGTTTTTGAGCCGCTCCACCAGCACAGCGTGCGTGGTGTGCAGATAGATAAAGACCGGGTCCAGCCCGCCCTTGCGCAGCGCGTCCCGGTAGGACTGCTTCAGCGCGGAGCAGGTCAGAATCCCGCCGGTGCCTGCCTGTTCCCGCCCGGACAGCCATTCATGGCAGCGTTCCAGCCATGGCCAGCGGTCTTCATCATTCAGGGCGGTGCCTGCCGCCATTTTGGTGACGTTGGCCGCAGGGTGCAGGTCATCCCCTTCCTGAAACGGCCAGCCCAGTTCATTACGCAGCCCCTCGGCAATGGTGGTCTTGCCGGAGCCTGAAACGCCCATAATCACCAGCAGGCGTTTTCTGATGCCTTCCGCCACGGGCTGGGTAGGCAGCACGGTCTTGCTGGCGGCCTCCGGCTCCGGGACGGGGGCGACATGCGTGACAGGGTCAGACGGGTCGAGCGTCGGGGTGGAAATCACCCCATCGGACACGGTGGGCGTAATCACCCGGATGCCATCCGGCCCCGCGGTAATGGCCTGTGTGGCCATTGCAATAAACAGCCCGTGTTCCACCACGCCTA
This sequence comes from Drosophila watanabei, assembly GCA_008042575.1. Classification (NCBI taxonomy): domain Eukaryota; kingdom Metazoa; phylum Arthropoda; class Insecta; order Diptera; family Drosophilidae; genus Drosophila; species Drosophila watanabei. The sequence goes on from VNJS01007096.1 coordinate 27,507, forward strand.
CAATCCGGTGGATGGCCTCGCCCAGCGTGTGCGGGTCCGCAATCGGGCCGAAGACGCAGTCCAGAATCAGGTTCTTTTCATCCGTCAGATAAAAAGAGCCATCCCGCGTTTTGCGCGGGGTGACCTGCGCGCCAAGATGGCCAAGCCGGACGGCCACGTTTTCCCAGCCAAAAGGAATTACCTCCACCGGCACCGGGCAGAGCATGCCCAGATGGTCCACGTATTTGCTGCTGTCGGCCACAATTACCAGTTGCTTTGCCGCGGAGGCGACAATCTTTTCCCGCAGCAGCGCGCCGCCCCGGCCTTTGACGAGGTTGAGCGTATTCGGCTCAATTTCATCCGCGCCATCAATGGTGATATCCAGTTCCGGATGCGCGCCGAAGGTGGTGAGCGGAATGCCTTCTTCCCGCGCCTGAGCATCTGTGGCCTCGGAGGTGGGAATGGCGCAGATTTTCAGCCCTTCCTCCCGCACACGGCGGCCCAGTTCCGCAACTACAAAAAACGCTGTTGAGCCTGTTCCAAGCCCGACAACCATGCCGTCCTGCACCAGAGCGGCCGCCTTGATGGCCGCCTGCTGTTTGAGGTTGGCGGCGGGGTCTGGTGTTGTGCCGGTCATGGTGTGTGTCCTTTATTCTTGCTTTTGGTCTTCAGAGGCTGGTGACGCAGGTCTCAGGTCTCAGGTCTCAGGTCTCAGGTCTCAGGTCTGAGGGGTGAGTGTCGTCCGTCCCGCGTCCTGCGGGGGGCTGGTCAGGCATCGGCCGGGGCAGCCGCACGGTCCAGCACCCACGTCAGATCCCCCATGGAGGTAATGGCGCTGGCCGGGCAGGACGGGTCCTGCGCACGGACCTTTGCCACGGTCTCCCGCTTGGAAGCGCCTTCCACCAGAAAAACCACATGGCGGCTGGCATCAATGGCGGGGTATGTCAGCGTCAGGCGCGTATAGGGCGCCACAGGCGGTACGCAGGTGGAAACCCACGCCGTCCGTTCCTTCAGCACCGGCTGGCCGGGGAAGAGGGAAGCGGTGTGACCATCCCCGCCCAGCCCGAGCAGATTGACGTCAAACAGCGGCTTACCCGGCTGGAGGGTGTCCGCCCCGTAAAAAGCTTTTAGCTCGGCCTCATAGGCTCTGGCGGCCTCTTCTGCCGTCCCTGCGGTGGGGATGAGATGCACATTTTCCGCCGGAACAGGCACATGGGAGAACAGCAGGCGGTTGAGCATGCCGGAATTGCTGTCTTCATGGTCGTGCGCCAGAAAACGGTCATCCCCCAGAAAAAACTGCATCCGCGCCCACGGGAAGCGGCTGGCATAGGGTTCAGACGCCATCATGCTGTACAGGAGCTGCGGCGTGCTGCCGCCGGACAGCGCAAGGCTGAACGGCCCGTCCGTTTTGGCCAGTGCCTCCTGCAACAGCCAGTCGGCCAGATGGCGCGTGGCGGCTGCTTTATCGTCAAAGATGGCCAGTGTGCCCGTGCGGGTATCTGCGCCCGCGCCGGTGTCGGTTTTGGGGGAGGGGGTATGTCCAGTCATGCTCTCAGTCCTTTCCGGGGCCAGCCGCCCTCAGGCTCCGCCCGGTGTGCCGGGGGCCACAGCGGACGGGCTGGTGGGCTGATCGTTCAGAGAAACTGCGCGGGGCAGCACGAGGGATTCAATGGCTTTGGCCCAGCCTTCGTCCGTGTTGGCGGCTGTTGTAAAATGGGCCTGTGAGGCCACGCGGTCGGACGCCTGCCCCATGGCAATGGACAGCCCGGCCACTTTAAACATCGGCACATCGTTATCCATGTCACCAATGCACGCGACTTCGGAGGGGTCTATCCCGTAAAAGGCGGCCAGTTCCCGCACGGCGTTGCCTTTGTTGGCGTCCAGCGGGGTAATATCAAGGAACCACTGGCTGGAGCGCGCCACGCTGGCGCGGCCTTCCAGTAGCATACCAATTTCGGCTTCCTGCCGGGCCACGGCATCATAATCGGCAGAAGAGCCGGTAATTTTGCCAATACCGGACAGAGAGCCCGCAAAGCTGGAGACAATCTGCGGTTCTATCCGCACCGTTTTGCGTTCCGGCTCCACATAGGCCCCGGTGGCGTTATCCACCAGCCATTCATGCCCACGGAACAGCCACGCATCCAGATCATGCACCTTCAGCATGTCCAGCGTGTCCTGCACAGCGCCAGGATCCAGCGCAAGCTGGGAGCGTACAGTGCGGTCGGCGTTCAGAATAGTGCCGCCATTCAGCGCGCCATACGGCGTGTGCAGGCCCAGCACATCAAAATACATTTCAATCCCGCCCGGCGGACGACTGCTGACGAGGCAGAGGGGAATCCCTGCCTCCTTTAAGGCCTGCACGGCGGCAAGCGTGCGGTGCGTCACCTGCTTTTCCGGGGTCAGCAGGGTGCCGTCCATGTCGGACACAACCAGCCGGATGCGGCTGGCCGGGGGCGCAAGGGCTGCGTGAAGGGCGTTCTCGGTAACCGTCATGCTGCGTGTGCGCTCCCGTGTGCTGTCAGCGTGTTAAAATACGGATTCAGTCTTTTGTTTCAACATGCCCGCCAAAGCCATACCGCATGGCAGACAGCACTTTTTCAGAAAAAGTGTTGCCGGAGCGGGAGCGGAAGCGCGTGAAGAGCGCAGCCGTCATGACGGGCACCGGCACGGCTTCTTCAATTGCGGCCTCAATGGTCCAGCGGCCTTCCCCGGAATCATTCACTTCCCCGGAGAATTCGGAGAGCGATTCATTTTTGGTCAGCGCCTGTGCCGTCAGGTCCAGCAGCCAGGAGGAGACCACGCTGCCACGCCGCCAGACTTCCGCAATATCCGCCATGTTGAGCGAGAAGCGTTCATCTTCCGGCAGCAGCGGGGAGTCCTTGCGGTACATCACGTCAAAGCCTTCGGCAAAGGCCTGCATCATGCCGTATTCAATGCCGTTATGGACCATTTTGACAAAATGGCCGGAGCCTGCCGGGCCGCAATACAGGTAACCCTGCTCGGCGCGCGGGTCCACGCCATCCCGGTCCCGGCCGGGGGTGCGCGGGATATCGCCAATGCCGGGGGCAAGGGCGGACAGAATGGGGTCGATATGCTCAGCGGCTTCTTTCGCGCCGCCGTACATCATGCAGTAGCCGCGCTCCAGCCCCCACACGCCGCCGGACGTGCCAACATCAATATAATCAATGCCTTTTTCAGCCAGCGTTTTTGCCCGGCGGATATCGTCTTTGTAGTAGGTATTCCCGCCATCAATCACAATATCGCCGCGCTGCATCAGGCCGCCCAGTGAGAGCACGGTTTCTTCCGTAATCTCACCCGCCGGGAGCATGGACCAGACAATCCGCCTGGGGCCTGTCAGCTTTTCCACCACATCCGTCAGGCTGCTGGCCCCTACAGCGTGCCCGGCTTCTGCACGGGCCACCACTTTTTCAACAACTGCGGGGTCGCGGTCATACACCACCACGTCATGTCCGTGCCGTGTAAGGCGGACGGCAATATTACCGCCCATTCTGCCAAGCCCGACGATGCCGATCTGCATACTCTGTTTTCCTTAATTGTTTTTCGGACGCTGTTTCAAAAAAGGTGATTTTTGAAACAGCGTCTTATCATGTCTGACGTGCAGGTTCTCTTTTACAGAGCACCGTGCAGGGCGGTCGCCAGAGCAGCCAGCCCGTCTTTCAGGGAGCCGTGGATATGCACCCGCAGCGCACGGCGGCCGCGCTCTGCCAGCACATCAAAATCCCCGCGTGCCTGAGCGGCTTTCACCACGCCAAAGCTGTAATTGGCCCCCGGTACAGGCAGATCCTTCGCATCATCAGCCGTAATTTGCAGGAAAACGCCCGTGTCCGGCCCGCCTTTGTAGGCCTGCCCTGTGGAATGCAGGAAGCGCGGGCCAAATTCCGCAGCCGTCGCAATGGTTTTGGCATCACGGATTTTCAGCCGTGTGTGCTGAATCCATTCCATCGTGGCCCGGTCCCGCTCGATATAGGCCAGCAGACCAACATAATCGCCCGCTTTGACGCGGTCGAAATGGGCTTTCAGGATGGCTTCCGCGCTATCACCCTTCAGGGCTTTGGCGTTGGCCGGGTCCGCAAAGAAGGAGAAGGAGCCGTGCTGCGCAAAGGGCTGCTCTGCGGGCAGTTTGCCGGTCTGGTTATAGGCATCCGTCAGTTTGCGGGTTTCAACCTTGCTGGCTTCCACATCCGGCTGGTCAAACGGGTCGATCCCCAGAAAGGCCCCGGCCACAGCGGTTGCAATCTCCCAGCGGAAGAATTCCTGCGCAATCTGGCGCTTGCTGTGCAGATTGATGGTGATAACCGGCTGCCCGGCATCAATCAGCGTGGCAATGGCTTCATCCTGCTCATGGCGGTGTTCAGGCACCAGACGCAGGTAAACAAACAGGCGGTCGGTGCCGTAGCGTTTCGGGCCGCCGAGTGTTTCATCATCAATGGGGATGATGCCTTTGCCGTGCTTGCCAGTGGATTCCGCAATCAGCTGCTCCATCCATGCGCCAAAATCGGCAATCTGCGGCGTTGCAAGAATGGTCAGCTTATCCCGCCCGAACTGCGTTGCGGCCACACCCATAATGGTGCCCAGCAGCACGCCGGGGTTGTGGGCAGGCGGCACGCTGGCGTCGCTCATGCGCACGCCGCGCAGGGCATCTTCCAGAAACAGCTTCAGCGGCAGGCCAGCAGCGGCAGCGGGCACCATGCCGAAGTTAGAGAGCACGGAATAGCGGCCCCCAATTTTCGGATCGCCCGCAAAAATCTTCCAGAAGCCCTCTTTCTTCGCCTGAGCCTCCAGCTTGGAGCCGGGATCCGTAATGGCGACAAAGTGGGAGCCAGCCTTCTCACCCAGTGCGCGTTTGGCGAGGTCATGGAAGTAGGCGAGCATGATGTTCGGCTCAAGCGTGCCGCCGGATTTGGAGGCGACGATGAACAGCGTGTTGGCCGGGTCAATCTTCTTTTCAAAAGAAGCAACCTGCTGCGGGTCTGTGCTGTCCAGCACATACAGGTGGCCAAAGCCTTCATGCTTGCCAAAGGTCATGGCCAGCACTTCCGGCCCGAGGCTGGAGCCACCCATGCCCATCAGCAGAACCTGATGGAAGTTGCGGGCTTTCACCTCAGCCTGAAAGCTTTCCAGCTCAGACAGATGAGCCAGACGGTCCTCAACAATAGTCAGCCAGTTCAGCCAGTCAGCTTCCGGGCCGCTGGTCCAGACGGAGGCATCCTTGGCCCACAGCTTGCGGATGGTGCCGTCCTTGCGCCATGCGTCCAGCCCTTTCTGCACAGCCTCTTCCAGCGGGGCGGGCAGGCTGGTTTTCATGTCCGTCAGCTTGTCCGCCAGCATGGCCTGCTGTTTGGCTGCAACGGAGCCCAGGAGGCTGTCAAACGCTTCCTCAAAAGAGGTCACGCCTTCATCCACCAGTGTGGCGGTCACACCGTCCAGATCCAGCTTCAGCCGTTCGGCTTCGGCCAGCACATGGCGGGCGTCTTCAAGCCCGGCAGTCAGAGTTTCGGCAACAGTCCCGTGGTCACGGAAGGCATCCATGGTGGCGGGCGGCACGGTGTTGACGGTGTGCGGGCCGATCAGGCTGTCCACATACAGAACATCGCTATAGGCTTTGTCCTTGGTGCCGGTGGAGGCCCACAGCAGGCGCTGCGGCTGGGCTCCGGCGGATTCCAGCGCCTTCCAGCGCGGGGTCTGCACCATCTCCTGCCAATAGGCATAGGCCACTTTGGCATTGGCAATAGCGACCTTGCCGCGCAGGGCTTTCAGAGTCTCGGCGTCCTTGTCACCCGCTTTCACGCGGTGATCAATTGCAGCATCAATCTTGCCGTCAATCCGGCTGACAAAGAAGGACGCCACGGAGGCAACCTTGGACAGATCCCCACCTTTTTTGTGCAGGTCTTCAAGCCCGGCCAGCCAGGCCTCAACCACCGCCTTGTAAGCAGAGAGTGCAAAAATCAGCGTGACGTTGACGTTGATGCCCGCGGCAATGGTCTGGCGGATGGCAGGAATACTTTCCGGGGTGGCCGGAATTTTGATCATCAGGTTGGGTTCAGCCACATCCGCCCACAGGCGGGCGGCTTCATGCGCTGTGCCTTTTTCATCCCGCGCCAGATAAGGGGAGACTTCAAGGCTGACAAACCCGTCTTTCTTATGGGTGGCCTCATAGACCGGGGCCAGAACATGGGCTGCGGTTTTGATGTCCCGCACCGCAAGCTTTTCATACAGTGCACCGGGGGAGACAATTTCATGCGCCAGAACCTCACGGATCTGGGCGTCATATTCCGTACCTTCGCCCATCGCTTTCTGGAAAATGGCGGGGTTGGACGTGACGCCGCGTACATCATCATCCTGCACAAGGCGGGCCAGAGAGCCGTCTTCAACAAAGGAGCGGCGAATGAAGTCAAACCACGGGGATTGCTGCACAGCGGCAAGATCCCGCAGCGGATTGGCACCTTTAGAAGAAGCGGTCATGCTTGGCGTCCTTTTTGCACGCCGCCCGGCCTTTTTAGCTCAGCCGGGCAGCATAAAACATCTGATCTGTGTTGAAGGCGCGCCTTAGCGCGCCTGACGGCGCGCTGCTTCCAGCACGGCGTCCGGAGTAAAGCCGAATTTCTTCGCCAGTTGCCCGGCCGGAGCAGACGCCCCGAAGCCACGCATGGCAATAATCTCACCCGTCGGACCGGCATAGCGATCCCAGCCGATGGGGGAGGCTGCTTCAATGGTCACGCGGCCTGTAATGGAGGGCG
>VNJS01007102.1:0-16884 GCA_008042575.1 Drosophila watanabei
CTGCTGTCATTTGCGCATGGATATCTAGGGGATCAATTCCGATTATCGTCTCGAGTGCTTTTGTGGGGGTTGACCTCAGCGCCCCTGTTATGCAGAGCAGTGCCTGCCGCTGGGTTCTCTCCATAAGCTTGTAGTAGGTCTACTTCTCTATGGCTTGCCACCACACTAGGACTCCATACAGCAGTGTCGGACGCACCACCGATATTTCGAACCAGTTCATTAGAGCGGGTGAAAATCCCCATGTGCTGCTAAGCATCTTCTTGAATGCGTATAGCGCTATGGTGGCCTTTTTTACCCTCTCCATTACATTGGGTTTCCATGCCAGCTTGCTGTCTAATACAGTGCCGAGGTATCTTATTTTTTGGGGTATCCATCGCGGTACCTTGTATCTCTTGGTAAAGAGAATGAGGTCCGTCTTGATATTGAGCCCTACCTTGTCCGCCCAATCACATCTCCCTGAGCGTTGATTCCATGATCGAGCTGAGGGTCAATGGACATACTCCCGTGATAATTATTTTTATGTCATCCGCATAGGCTGTTATCTTTGGTGCTTTCCTGTCGAATCTCTTGATCAGGTCGTCTACCACCAGATTCCATAGGAGAGGTGATAGGACTCCACCTTGCGGCGTGCCCCTGTGCGCTCCTCTCACCATGGAGGCGGTGCCCCAATCGGAGTGTACCCGTCTGCAGCTCAGAAGATTTCTTATCCACGAGATGATGGCAGGGGGCGTGTTGGTCGCTTCTAGGCGATCCATTATTGCGTTTGTGCTGACATTGTTAAATGCTCCGGATATGTCCACAAACACTCCGAGAGCATATTCTTTATTGTGTAGGGCTCTCTCGATGGTGGCTACTAGGGAATGTAGTGCCGTCTCCACCGATTTACCCTTCGTGTAGGCGTGCTGGTTGGTCGACAGTAGTCTTCCCACATCGTTCCTGATGTATAGGTCCAGCAGTTTTTCTAGCGTCTTGAGTAGAAAGGAGGTGAGGCTTATCGGTCTGTAATCCTTGGGACTCACATGGCTGCACTTTCCTGCTTTAGGCAGGAAGACAATCCGAGAGGTTCTCCATTGGATAGGGATATAGCCCGTTCTTAGGCATGCTGTGTATATAGAGTGTAGCCATGGGGTGATCACTTCTTTGGTCACCTGTAGCATGGCTGGGAATATTCCGTCTAGTCCAGGTGCTTTTATCCCCGTAAAGGAGTCTATAGCGCAGTGGATTCTTCTAGAGTATATCAGATCTATTGGGAGATACTCTTCTCCAGTTGTTAGGTCCTGACGCTTATTGGCATCGGGTACCTCAGTGCATCCTGGGAAGTGAGCTTGCATTAGTGCTGTTAGGGCCTCTTCGCTGCCCTCAGTCCACTGTCCATTATCGCGTTTCAGCTGACTCTGTATGGTTAGCTGCTTCGATAGCAGCTTTCTGAGTCTAGCCGTTTCTGGGGCAGTCTCTATGTTGGAGCAGAAGTTTCTCCAAGAATTTCTCTGCGCCTTTCGTATTTCCTTTTTGTAGTCCCTAAATAGGGCTTTGTTTTCCTCATTGATAATTTAATTGCGTCGGAGTGAAAGGTCCCTATTCCACCATGGTGGCTTGGTCTGTTTCCTCATTTCTGATGTCGGGCATGATGCGTGATACGCGTCTAGTAGCTCCTTGGAGAGGGTCTCTAGGGACTTTTCTATGTCCTCCGCAGATTCTACTGTGCCCGGAGAAGTGGCAAGCTTTGCCGTGATTACCTTTTTGAACTTTCCCCAGTTAGTGTTCCGGGGGTTCCTAAAAACGGTTAATTTTTAAGAGTGTTCGAATTCATACTGGAACTGTATGTACTTATAATCTGAGAAGGATGGTCTCTCAAAGACTGTCCATTTTGATACCATAGTACCCTGACCCTTTATGATTGTTAAATGTAGCACGTTGGTCAAGGTGGGTCCTACAAAGGTGTGTTCCTTCCCCACGTTTGCTATACATAGAATAGTAGAAAGAATAAAGTCTAAAAGTGACTCACCTCTGTCGTTTATATCGGGGCTCCCACACACGCAGTGGTGTGCGTTGGCGTCTGCACCCACGAGTAGTTGCTGGTCTTTCGGACTGGCTTTTACCAGGCTCCTGAGTTCCTCCGGAGGAGCCGTCCTGTCGTGTGCCATGTAGCAAGAAGCTGCCAGGAGGCGCTTCTTTTCGCTCTCCAGCACCACCACAGTCAGGTCGTCAGAGCTGTAATGAGACATATGGTTAGCGTGTAGACTCTTCCGCACAAGTACGGCGGTTGTCTCCCTGCTTACCGATGGTGAGTAGAAAAGGTTATAATTAGAGAACTTTAGTCCGGCAACGGAATTGCCCGAGCCAATCCATAGCTCTTGGACCAAAGCAATGTCGGCGGACCCTTGTTCCATGGCTATGAGGAGTTCCGCCGAGGCGACCTTACTTTTATGAAGGTTGAGCTGCAGCACCCTCAGCGTCATGGGTACCTTGCTCATCTCCAGGCGGGTTGACTATGACTGTCATCTGACACCGTCCTTATTCAGGGTTTCGTCCAGCGTCATTTCCTGGGCGGCATCTATGATGGTGTCCAGACCTAAGTCCTTATCCACCTCGACAGCCTGAAGGGTGTGCGCATCTTTATCCCCGGGATGGCGCTTTTTGAGGCGTAGGTAGACGCTACCCATGCCCAACGCCATCTGGAATATAAGATGGCCAAAAAACTGCCCAGGTATCTCCATGCTTGGCTCTGTACTTCGTCACGATGCCTACTAAAAGTACCATGGTGTGATTTTGGATAAAAGACTTACTTTCCAGAGATACACAACGATGATCAAGCAGGCTGTCAATTCAAAGGCAGCAAGTATGTCCTAGCTATTATCACCAAGGAATAAGCTCTCACTGTCCAACAAAGTAAGAATATATAAATCTATTATCAGCCCAATCTGGAAATATGCGTTACAAGTCTACGGCATAGCGTCTAAGTCTAACCTCAACAAAATTCGAGTAGCACAAAGTAAGATTGTCAGATCAATTTGTAACGCCCCCTGGTTCATGAGAACTAGAGATATAGAAAGAAATCCCAGAGATAGGCGATGTATTACGCACACATGCAGAGAAGTATAATGAACGCCTTGGTTTTCATCCTAACTCCCTAGCGAAGAGGCTTAAATGGTGACCTAGAAAAAAAGACTAAAAAGACACCACCCACATGACCTTCCTTTAAGGTCTATCTAACCGTTTGAATCTTAATAATTAAAATGTAAATAATATAAAATTAATGTATACTCAGTATACCTAAATTTTGTTATTCCCCTGTAATTTACAACTTGCTCAAGCTGCCACATAGATAGCAGTATACTTTTTATTGTTGAATAAATATACAACTTTTAGGAAAAAAAAAGGATGGCGCCTTTTGAGTCGTAGGTAGACGCTACCCATACCCCACGCCATCTGGGATATAAGATGTCCTCCGCCTCCTTATTAAACTGGAGGACTGCACATTGGCCCCCCTCTTTGGACAGTGGGCTCGAGACATGCAGCCCCTTCCAGTCTGCGGTCGGTATGTCAGCGTTTTGTCGCTGTAGCAGCTTCAGCGCCCGATCGCCTTGAATAGCAATGGGGAAGAGTACATTCGCCTTCGGTATCAATGGGATTAATTCCCTGTCCACCAACTCCAGTTGGGCCCCCTCCCACAATGCTTCCATATGGCTAACCGTTTGCGTCAGCCACTTCCGAGTCTGGTCGTCCATACACTTCAGGATTTTGACCCTATTCAGCCACTCCGCACCATCGAATGTTGGCATGGGTGCCTTGGAGTCATCCTCCATACGCATAAACAGCGCTTCGACAAGTCGCGTGTGTACGGTTTTCCACCGCGCCTCCAACATCTTGCCATTCTCGTCGCTGCGGTCAATGAGTGCCACGATCAGATGTCGTATGATTACCTCACTAACCTTCAGCTCCTTCTTGAGGGGCTTCGTCGCGCTAGGTGTGGGGGCTGCCTGCTTGGGCCGCTTGCTCGCCGGTGCACCTCTAGAGGCACTCCCAGCGGAGCGCTGCCTCTTGCTGGCAAGCATTTCCTCCACCTTGTTGACGAATCCGCCTGTAGACGCCATATGGGGAAGTTTGGCTTGGTGAAGTCGGCCCTCTTCGATCGTTTGCTTAGCCCAGGCTAGCTTTTCCTTCTCCTCTAGGGAGAGGGCTGGTTTGCTCCGAAGCCGGCTCTGGATCTCGAGAGCCGCCTTATACCTCGCCTTGGCCTTCATCCCCTCGCTTGACCGCTTGGTTGCAAAGGTTGCTCTGAGAAGTGGTGGTGGCAGTAGCATTACAACTAACCTGACCTGCTCCCGTCAAGCTAGATGTGTGACCGCTGGCGACAAGCAGAGAGGATTGCTCACCTCCGTGCCCGCCGGTGGTAGCAATCACGCCTTCCACCGACGCGCAGTAGCGCCTTTTCTCATTTTAGTTTGCAAAAATCATAACTTTTGAAACAAGTAAGATTTTCAAATAATTTACAGGGCAATTGGCAGGTAATTATTGTAAAATAATTGGATAATATGCCACGCCCACCCATTCGCCTTTTTATAGGGTATCAAAGTGGAAAAATAGATTCTTTTCTATGAAGACAATTTTTAAAAAATATTTTTTATTTAATTTTATCTTTATTTTTATGTATTTGCTTAAAAAAAAAAATAATTTGGATTCAAAAAAAAAAAAATATTTTAATTATTTTAAAATAATTGTTGGCTGACCATAAAACAAATTCTTTGTTTTTTTTGTATAAGTATTATTAAGAAACCAATGTAAGGGAAAGATTTTTCATTCAATACAAAAAAAACATGAACAAATTCAAAATTTTAATCCTAATAAGCGTTATGGCGATTAAGTAAGATCAGATTTTTTTGGTATTTTTGTATATTTTACCCCTGAGCTGCTTTGGTTTATGCCGTTGCATTTCCGCAGACGCAGCGTGACGCAGCCGATCAAAGTTGATTTTGGTCCAAAAAATATCCACAAAAGTCGTAGTTATAGTGTACTCTGTGGCTTCATCGGCTTCAGAAGATATTGACTACTTTAGCCAGAAAAAAAGTGAAAAAAATGGACACCTGGAAGGTAGCGATTTTCCTGTGCAAGCCCAAACCCAAGTGTCGTTTTTTTCAGCTTATTTTATAGGTAATGAATGTATCTATCGTTTAAAGAAAAAATCATGACGATAGGTAATCTACATTTTGAGTAATGCTACTTTGAATGCTCATATCATCTATAAAGGTTAGGTTAGGTTAGGCCGGTAGGTCACCGAGTGGTGACCTCACATAGACCATTTATGGTCCTTAGTGGTGCCGGAATTAGTAATGGAGAATTTTATATATATATTTATAATTTTTTTTTTTTATACAGTTGACTCTGTGAAGTTACGGTTGCTCAGTATGATGCTGCTTTTGGCAAACCTCAGCAGCGGACCCGGCTTAAGTCCGGCCGCTGCCTTTAGCGAGGGTATCTCGTACATACTGAGGTGGCGTTTTCGGGACTTTGCCAGTGCTTGATACTGACAGAATAGGTGTTCCGGGGTCTCTTCGACCCCCGGTTCCTTACTTTTCTTGCAGCTATCCTCGTTCGTCAAGCCCAGTTTCTTCGCGTGTGACGCTGATAAACAGTGTCCAGTTAGTACTCCTAACTTTCTTTCCTTTCTTTCCTTTGAAGCTGTATCAGGAATTTAGAGAGTTTATCGTCCCGTGAGTTGCACATTGTTCTTGCAATTTTGCAGGTGGTTGTGCTTTTCCATCTTAGTTCTGCCTCTCTTGCTGCTTTGCTCTCTATAACGCTGTATAGAGATCTTAGCGAAGTTTGGATTTGATCCTCAGTGATATTCTTCCGAGTTCCGCCCTTTGCGAGAGCATCTACCGTCTCGTTACCCTCTATGCCTTGGTGGCTTGGTATCCAGTAGATAAACACCTCTTTTGAGGTGCGTAGTGCATCTATCGCATCCTTGCAAGCCAAGACATTTTGGGAGGAGATGTGCGATGCTTGGAGCGACTTGATGGCTGCTTGACTGTCTACGAAGAAGTTTATGGTGCCCCTTGTAGACAGTAGTCGCTGTTGGATTGCTTCTGCTGCTTTTCTTATAGCGAAGATTTCCGCTTGGAAAATGCCGCAGTAATCGGGTAGTTTGTACGAGAGCCTAAGTTTCGGTCTCGTACAGTAGACCCCTGCTCCAACACCCGACTACATCTTCGAGCCGTCCGTGTAGACGTTGGCAGCACATTGGTTGATACCATTGCGCCATTCGTCTGGTCCCAGCATGGTGGGGATATTATCGAAAGTATATCTGGGTGTGATATAGTCCGTTGTTTTTTCGGTTCCATTGCCGATTGCGCTGTGTCCAAATAGCTGTATTTTGATATTGCCCGTTGCCATTAGACGTTGCGCTGCTTTTTGTGCTGTTAGGCGGGCTTGAATGTCCAGAGGTAGGACACCTACGATTGTTTCTAGCGCTTTCGTCGGTGTTGTTTTCAGCGCTCCCGTTATGCAGACTAACGCTTGCCGCTGTACTTTCTCCATTAGATTTAGGAATGTTATCTTTCGAGTGGCTTCCCACCAGATAAGTATTCCATGGAGCAGAATTGGTCTTACTACTGAGATGTAAATCCAGTGCGTGAGTCGGGGTGATAGGCCCCATGTGCTACCCAACATTCTTTGTGATGTATAGAGTGCCACAGTAGCCTTTTTCACCCTGTCCTCCACATTAGACTTCCATGTAAGTTTCGAGTCCAATATCACTCCCAGGTATTTTACCTGTTTACACGGAGTAAGGTGTGTGTTTTTTATTTTTGGCGGAGTCCATCTGGGAACTTTGTACTTCTTGGTGAAAAGAATTAGTTCAGATTTGTCAGCGTTGATGTCCAGGTCTGCTCTAGTGGCCCACCTTAGCACATCTTTTAGTGCTCCTTCCATGACCGAGCTGATGGTCGATGGGCATTTCCCCGTGATGATCACTCCTATGTCGTCCGCATAGGCAGTTATCTTGGGCGCCTTCCTGTCAAATGTGTGTAGTATTTCGTCCACTACCATGTTCCATAGTAGAGGCGATAAGACCCCACCTTGTGGTGTGCCTCTGTGGGCCTCCTTGGTCATGGTTGCCGGACCCCATTCAGCTTGAACTCTTCTGCAGCTCAACAGGCTTCTAATCCACGAGTTTACCGCTGAGTTGTCGGAGTTGGCCTCTAGGCCTCTTATTATTGCGTCTGTCGATACATTATTAAATGCTCCAGATATGTCAATGAACGCACCCATGGCATAATCTTTGTGGTGCAAAGCTTTTTCAATGGTACTGACCACCGTGTACATTGCCGTTTCCACCGATTTGCCTTTGGCGTATGCGTGCTGGTTAGGGTTGAGTTTGAATCTCGTCGAGTTCTTAATATGGATCTCGAGGAGTTTTTCCAGTGTTTTCAGCAGGAATGAAGTGAGGCTGATTGGTCTGAAGTCTTTTGGTTGCCCGTGATTACATTTGCCTGCTTTTGGCAGGAATATAACTCGGGCTGTCCTCCAGCTAACAGGCACATAGCCCAACTACAGACATCTTTTGGCTGTCTTTAGCATGGCTGGTATGATCCCATCCATCCCTGGTGACTTAGAACTCGAAAACGAGTCTATGGCTTATTGGATTCTGATGGGGTCTGTTAGTTCTTTGGGGATCGTATCACTCACTGCTACGTTGGGTGTAACGCTCTCTGTTTGTGTTTCTGTGCAGCCTGGGAAGTGAGCCTCGAGCAGGGCGTTGAGCGCTTCCTCGCTACCCTCTGTCCATCTGCCGTCACTTGTTTTTAGTTGGCATTGGGTCGCCGGTTGTTTGGAAAGTAGTTTCCTGAGCCTTGCTGTCTCGGAGACTTTCTCTATATTTGTGCAGAAGGTTCTCCAGCAGTTTCTTTTGGCTTTTCTGACGTCCTTCTTGAACAGACGTACTCTCGTTTTGTATTCATTCCACACCATTTCTTCGTCCGCTTGTTTGGCGAGACCGAACAGTTCTTGGACTTCTTTGCGAGCGCTAATTAGTTGTGGTGTCCACCAGGGTGGTTTCCCGCTACGTCTCTGCCGCGATGGTTTGCAAGCGGTCTTGTACGCCTCCAGAATTCTGCCCCTAGAGTCTCCACCGCTTTCTCTATGTCGCAGACCGTGGCGATTTTTGGACACTTTGCTAGGCTATTTCGGATTTTCGTTTTGTATTTGACCCAGTCGATGTTCCGCGGGTTTCTATAGATTGTTTTTGGCTTGTTGCCGTTGTATGCGAACTCAAATTGTATGTATTTATGGTCGGAGAATGAGGGTCTTTGCAGCACTCTCCATTCTCTGACTACTACCTTCCTACCTGAGCTAATTGTTAAGTCTAGTACGTTGGTGGAGGCTGGGCCCACATATGTGGGTTCCTCCCCTACGTTTTCTATTCCTACGTTAGTTTCTAGAAGGAAATCAATCAGTGACTCACCCCTTGCATTGGTGTCACTGCTTCCCCAGATGCCATGGTGTGCATTTGCGTCCATGCCAACAATGAGCATCTGCTCCTTCTTTTTCGTTTCGCTTACCAACCGTTGAAGTTCCTCGGTTGGTGCTGGTCTGTCGTGCGCAAGGTAGCCCGAGGCGAGTATAAGAGGCTCGTCCTTGTCGCCTTCCAATGCCACGACTGTTAGATCGTCAGTGCTGTAATTAGACAAAAGGTAAGCAAAGATGCCTTTCCTGATGGCCGTTCTGTTTCTGTTTACCTGCGTCGGGTAGTACGCGTTGAAGTTGGGGTAGCTTAGTCCGGAGATCTTGTTGCCCGACGCTATCCAGGGCTCCTGGACTAACGCTACATCAGCGAACCCTTCCTCCAGGGTTAAAAGGAGCTCCGCCGATGAAAGCTTGCTTTTATGTAGGTTGAGCTGGATTACCTTCATCCTCCGCGGGTAACTCCAGTTTGAATGTGACCTCTATCACCGTGAGGTCAGCATCTCCTTCGTCCTCAACCTCTGACTCTGCGGCGGAGGATGCCGTGTCGTGCATGTCGAGGCTGTCGATACCTTCGATCGTCAGACCGAGGTCCCGTTCAACCTCTTCTTGCTCTAGCGTGTTGGTGTTCGCGCCGTTTGGGTGGCGCTTCTTGAGGCGCAGGTACACGCTGCCTACACCCCACGCCATCTTCCCAAATCTTGGGTATAATATATCCTCGGCCTCCTTGCTGATCTGGATAATCATGTGCTGTCCCTCGCTCTTTTCTTGGATACAAGCATGACTTTCCAGTCTGCGGTGGGCACGTCAGGATTCTGCCATTGTAGCAGTCTGAGCGCTTGTTCGGTCGGCACCACCCTCGGGAAGTGCACTTTCGCCTTCGGTACGGACGGAATCTGTGTTCTGTCCACCACCATTTGCTTAGCGCCTTCCCAGGGAGGTGTCATTTTCGTCACTGTATCGGAGACCCACTTCAGGGTGTGGTCATCCTTGCAGCTCAGGATTTTTACCCCTCGGAACCAGCCAGCCCCATCGAAGGATGTAAGCGCTGTATTCCCCTGCTCCATTGTCGCCAGCAGAGCGTCCAGAATGCTTGATTCGACCTTCTGTCACTGCTCCACCGATATCTTTCCCTCCGGGTCGTTCTGGTCTATGAGGGCCACCACCAGATGTCGCTTTGCCACCTCACTGGCAGTTGCCCTCTTTTTCTTCGCTGGGAGTTTCTGGCGCTTGCCCGAAGGCGCACCCGTTCTCTCCGACTCAGTGGATCGCTGACGCTTGCCCGTTAGCGCATCCTCCTTGGTTGCCTGCCCACTCGTTGGTCGTTGCCACGGCTTCTCTGCAAAGAATTTCTGGCTGTCGGCGATCGTGGAATCAGCCCAGTCCAGCCGACTCCTCTCCTCTGGGGTTAGGTTGTCGCTGTTCTTGAGCCTGTCCCTGATCTTGACAGCTGCTTTGTAGTTTGCTTTGGCTTTCAGGCCATCTTTTGACTTTGTGGGCCTGTCCTTCCGAGAGGTACCAGCACCCTCTTGATCGTTGCGGCCTGCGTCTGTATCGATAGGAGCACCGCGTTGCAGTATTCTGGCAGTAGCTGTGCAACTACCATGGCCTGCTCCAACCATGGCAGAGGTGTGGCCCCCCGTGCCTGCCGGTGGTAGCAGCCACTGCTTCCACCGACATTTGGGCTAATATCCCAGCCCGTTTTTCTACGTCTTTCTCCTCCAGTGTTATTGTTTCATTTCAGGGAATCACCCATAGCGTTTTATGCCTTCCGCCAGGCACCCCCAACCATGGTCTAGTTACAGCGCCCCTAATATGCCCGAGGGTTATCAGGGAACGCTGGCGCTAGACCTCAGCTAGACACCGTAGTGCCAGGGTGTCAGCGTGCAGAATGCCCATTGCTCCTTGGCAAGACGGTGCCCATTGCCCAGCCGGCACCCTCGTGGAGGGTTCAGTTGGGGGAGTTTGTGCCAGCCTATCATCTACAAAAAAAATCCTAAAATTAATTTTATTGTAGATTCTTAATCCTTGGGAAATTCTCTGTCGATTAAGTGGTTAAAATCGTTTTTGCGACATCGACTTTTTTTATTTTCGCAATGGCTTTTGTTCTAGAGGCGCTACTGTGCGACGTTTGGGCTGACATCCCAGCCCCGGTTTCTTCCTTCAGTCCCTCCAGTATCGTTTGTTTTAGGGGTACCACCCACTTGAGTTTTATGCCTGCCGCTAAGGCACCTCCAAACATGGCTGGTGGTTCATTTCCTCCGGCTTTTTGGGCGACAGCGACAGTGCATTACCCATTATCCGGGATAATACAGTGCCCATTGCCCAGCCGGCGCCCTCGTGGAGGGTTCAGTTGAAGGATTTTCGCCATCCAGTCGCTACCATTAATAATAAAAATTTCTATTTTCCTAACCACACACCTTTTGATACCGAACAAGATCAATGTTCTCAAGAAAATATTTGTATATCCGTGCATAGTTTTAGTTTTTAGTTTTCAGGATTTTTTCCCGTGCGGAGCTAGGAGGGGCCGCCAGTATAGTAATAATAGTACATGCAGCTATAATGAAAGAAAATAAAAAAAACGAGTTCAAATCGCAATCGCGATTCGCTTTTTTAGTGGCAAAAACATTGACTCGAAAGGGTTAAAGATAAGCAAACTTATATAACAGAAGGAAAGCAAATCCTAACTCCACCTTTCGCAGTGACCTTAAAGCCCTTCGTATTATTATAATTACGGCGGATAGTGGGTAGGAATTGGAAACTTTTAGGTGCACACGTTTCCCTTCAGTATTCAGGACGTAATGATCACAAAAATTAAAATAATAAAGTGTGTTAAAATTTCAGATGTTTGAAAAACACAAATATTTTTGTTCACTGTATAGGGTCCCTGGCCCGCTGTGCACTCTCGACATACATATTACTGATTAATTTTGTTTTTTGCACGTGTCAAAAAAAAGGACCGACTTTTAACAGCTTTTGCCTATTTTTACTACTCACTTCTTCAGCATTGCTGTTTTTCTCTGCGTTATCTTAAGCTTTGTCCTTTAAGTTCTCATTCCACTTACACATAATTTATGTTTTGTTCCGGCTAGCAGGATATCGATCACTTGATTTTTTACGATCAGTCGTTCTGCGGTATTCTCTCTCCCTTTAAGCTATGTGCGAAAACTAATGGAGCGGCTTGAACGCGAGTATTCAGAGAATATGAGAACTGCGGATCCAGGTTAATTTTCGTCCCTGTTTAAACAACGGAATAGAGACCCACTCCATTTTAACATTTGCAGAGAGCTTTTGCTACACTTTGCAAATGGGTGCGACTTCTGTTTGGTCTATTTCCAAACGAACAATCTTCTGCTACCTGAAAACTAAAAAACATATCTTAAAAGGAAAGGACGCTAACTTTGGTACGCCGTAGTTTGTATACCCTTGCAGATTGCAATTAGATCACCCGAAATCTATCCATATCTAATATAACATGCATTACTTCCATATTCATATAATTTGTACAGTTTATAATTTTTAAAAAATATTTTTTTACGTACAAAGTAATATAGCCCTCTGATTTTTATGAAACTAAGACTAATAATCAAGAATTGAACAAAATGCTCATATCTCACTGTACATGGAGAAAGTTGAAACTTTGAACTTTTTTCTATTAAATTCTCTTTCGGTCCTATGGTAGTTATATGATATAGTCGTCAGATTTTAATAAAATTAAATCCAAAATTCTAAAAGATATTAAAAAAAGTTCATATCGTAGAGTAGATATGTTAAAAAATGGTGAAGTAATAATATTTATACCCTTGCAGGGTATTAAAATTTCAGTCAGAAGTTTGCAACGCAGTGAAGGAGTCATCTCCAACCCTTTAAAGTATATATATTCTTGATCAGCATCAACAGCCGAGTCGATCTAGCCATGTCCGTCTGTCCGTCTATCTGTCTGTCTGTCTGTCTGTCTGTCTGTCCGTTTCTACGCAAACTAGTCCCTCAGTTTTAAAGCTATCTTAATGAAACTTTGCAGATAGTCTTCTATATTATCTCACTCGTATATATTTCGGAACGAGCCGGATCGGTCAACTATATCATATAGCTGCCATACAAACGATTCGTAAATTTTAAGAAAAAAATTATAACTCCGTTGTTCTCTAACATATCTTGATCAACTCTCGGGTATAAGCTTTATATATTATTCTTGATTCTTGGATTTAATTTTATAAAAGTCGGACTACTATATCATATAGCTGCCATAGGAACGGTCGGGAAATTTTTAGAAAAAAATTTTAAATTTGTCAATTTTCAACATAATTTGTTCTACTTTGAGATACAGGTATTTCATATTTTTTCAGAATTTTGTTGTAAGTTTCATAAGAATCGGACGATTATATCATATAGCTGCCATACAAACAATCGGTAAACGGGGAGAAAAATTACATTTTACTTTACATGTAAAAATGTGAAAAATGTAAAAAAATGTAAAACTCTAAAAATTGTATGTGTATGAAAGTAGTTCATATTATATTATATGGGGATAGATTCTAATTTATACAATTGGAATCTGCAAGGGTATACAAACTTCGGCGCGCCGAAGTTAGCTTCCTTTCTTGTTTTTTTTTTGAAAATGTTTGAATCTTTTTATGGCAGCTATATGATACAGTTGGCCGATCCAGCTCGTTCCGACTTATATAGTAGTGAGAGTATAAAGAAGACTATCTGCAATGTTTTTTTCAGATAGCTTTAAAACTGAGGAAATAGTTTGCGTATAATCGGTCAAATTGATTGATTAAGAATATATATACTTTATAGGGTCAGAAATGTCTCTTCCACTTTGTTGCGAACTTCTGACAAAAATTATAATACCCTGTAAGGGTATCAAAATGACGGGTAATCAATAAAAGACTTTCTGGCCCCGAAATGTGGAAACTTTGCTGGTCACCGTATCACACATTTCTTTCTCTTATTCCAGTGAAAAAAGGAAACAGAAAGAAACGTTTTCGGCTCGGTGTTAAGCGCCAAATCTAAATTTATAAAAAAAAACCGCTTAACCTTATGTTTGATTTAGCTCTGACTATCTAAGCTGAATTTTTCTTTCCGTTTATCGCTTTTTTCCCCAGTTACCTGTGGTTGCCAAACTGATCTCTAGGACTGACAACTCAGAATAGAAAGTTTGTGCCGCGTAGATCTAATTGGGAAGCTATTCCGGCTCTCTCCGGTAAACCTAAGCCACCCAAACTAGCAGATGCCTCTGTAACTACTTTCTCTCCAAAACCTACACCCAGCATTTTTTCTTCTGCCCCTTACTTCAGTTCGGGGGACAACATTTGATGGAAGCACCGTGTTTTGCCCGCTGGCTATCTTGCTTGCCACAAGCGCTACAAACTGCCCCTCTACAAGATCGGACTTGGGGGTGACACTCCCAGAGCTGATAACACCAAGTTTGAGGCAGTTAGAGTCAAGTCCTTGGCATGGTATCGTCCAATAAACTGTCCCTGCAGATTTTCTAAATTGTAATAAGCGTAACTCAGGTTTTTCCGCACCCTGGATTTAAGGTAGCTTGGGACCTAACTTGACATTGAACCCCAGCTTGGAAGTTGCTCTGTTTGTGATTTTTGTAGAACACTTTCTGGCCAACCGTGTAGGATTGTTTTATTGTTCGTTTTTTTTTTCGTTTTGCTTCTGCATTACCTCGACAGCCTTTCTTGAGTCTTCCGTAGAGAACACTGCCGCACGGTCTTGCAACAAACCCAAGGCTTTCAAGAGCGCAAAGGCCCGGCAAAATGCTGGTCAAACACCATGTAATAGGGTGAAATATCTAAACTGAAATGTACCGCTGAGTGCAGATCACAACATATACTTCTTAACTCCGCGGCCAAATTCTTTTGAACAAACGATCTTATGAACCTTATCACCGTTCTTATACCCGTTTAGGCACATTTGATTGTAGAGAGTACACACATGTAGGAATATTACTGACCCTGTACTCCCGGTGAACCTTCTGGAATAGGTCCGACTTAAACTTGAATCCATTGTCTAAAGCAAACGTTCCTGTTTGAGGTATTTTAGAACCACCTTGGCTGATAGAGTTTTGACTGCCTTTAGAAATATGAACTTGGATTAATAGTCTAACGATAAAATTTTCTATGTTTCCATGTCTTATAATTTGAATTTTAAATTGTGTCGCGCTTCTTAATATTTTTATTATCTGTAGTTGTTAGTCGATTTCGGAAGTTTTTAATATTAATGGTTCTTTGAGATGATAAAATCTTAGTCTGTCATATAGGTATTGCGGCTTGTGGGTTTTTATAATTTGACGCTCTCTCTCTCTCGAATATGATGATAAGACAATTTATATACGAGACAAGTTATTTATTGTTAGTAACACGTCATTTAAAATTTCAATACATTGAGACACATTATACAGGGGACTCAATTTTTTTTACTACAGTTGTGCAGCTTCCAATTTTGCGAAAACCGGATTGATAGCAGTTTAAAAGAGCGTTTCTTTTAACAAAGTAATTTATTTACTCGGTCATAATATGCTCAAGATCCTTTAACATTAAACGGAGAATGGATATGGATAAGTAATTCGAACACGGTTTAGTGATAGGTTTTTTTTTTTTTTGTTTTCTTCCGAGCCAACGGGAAAATAGTCCTGTGAGGGATCACAACCAGTACCCTTAAGTAAATCTGTTATAATATTTACAGCTCTAAGACACACACACAAGCAAGTCGCAAGAAGCCACCCACACACACCCCCACACAAACGCAACGGCAAGAAGCCTTTTGTAAACAATTTCCACCCACGAAGGGCCCCATTAAGTTAATTACATCTGTAAATTATTCTAAACTTAAAACTAAGAATAGTTTAAACAGGGGGGAGCAAATCGCCCGTATACGAGACAGAGCACCAACACTAGGAAAGCAGCGGGAAAGATCGATCGTGCAGCAGAATCAAGGCAGTGGACGTCAAGTGAGCAGGATAAGCCAGAGCGGGCCACCTGCAGCCAGAGAGGAGAAAAGCGGAGCGCGAAGAACAGCCCGCAACGGCATGCGACTGGCACGAGCCAAAGCTAGAGCAGATCAACAACAGGGAAATATTCCCTCCCAGTACCAGAAAGACACTTCCCACATCAACCGACAAAGGGAGGAGCGAGACCACCGACGACGAAAAGGAGAAGGCGGGACCGCGCAGAGCTGCAGCCTAACGAGAGAGCCACCGACGACGGCCATTCACCTTTATGGCAGCGCTGCGCCAAGTAAAGCAGAAGATCAAGCGCAGCGCTGCGGCGAAAACACGGGCAGATTAGGTTACGGCTAGGCAGCAGAGATCAGCTGCAAAACTCTGGCACCGAATCCAGCGATATCTTGCCGCAAGCCCTGTGCACGACAAGGAATAAAATATATATAAGGACTAGAATAATGTAATAAAATTTAAGGAATAATATAATAAAATAAATACAATAATGAAAATAATTGAAATTTCTAAATAGTTTTTTAGAAATAAAAACCGAAAAACTTTGTGGCAAGAAATTATTTTATTTTGGCAAGACGATAACGAAAAGACGTGCGCTCGATTTAATTTGAATTAGTTTTTTTTTTCTTTTGAAGTCTAGTGTAAGTTAGTGTAGGGCGAAGGCGGGAGCACAATAAAGCTCTCTCTCGCTCATTGCGAATTCGCCCCGCCTTCGCCAACCGTCGTCAAGCTAGGCTTTAAGGTCTCTTGTGTAAAATATAAGAATTGTCGAAAAATTGAAATCAAATCGAGCGCACGTCTTTTCGTTATCGTCTTGCCAAAATAAAATAATTTCTTGCCACAAAGTTTTTCGGTTTTTATTTCTAAAAAACTATTTAGAAATTTCATGGCGCCCCCGGGTGGACAAGAATTATTTTATATAAAAAAGGCAACAAATTAAAAGTGACAGTGACACAAAATTAAAAGTGACAGTGACACATACAAATAAAAAGTGCAATTAAAAAATTATATTTTTTTCTGTGCATTGAAAAGTATTTGTTATTAAAACAAATAATTGTTGCCCGCGACGCGCTTTTTGTTATTAACAATATTCGTGTCGGTCGCGAAATTAATTTCTTCCTGCGCCGAACTCCAGCCATCACCGAGGGATTTCACCAAAGGAAAGTGGCTGTTGGAAGTATATAAATACCGCAATCAGGAGAAAGAGGTATTTGTGCAAAAAATTGAAAGCTAGAGTTTGTTTATTGTTTTGTGCTGAAAAATTGCACCTCGCTTTCAATTCTTGGCACATACGTATCAATATAGTAGAGCTAGATTTGCATGAAAATTATATTATTATATATTATATTATTATATTATATTATATTATTATATTATATTATATTATTATATTATATTATATTTTACATATATATTCTCTTAAAATACATACACATTTATCTATATTGAATCGC
>VNJS01007110.1:0-17288 GCA_008042575.1 Drosophila watanabei
CTGGGGTCATATGCAGTCATAATGAAGACATTTCCGGCTCATTGAACGCCAAAGCAACAGCAGCAGGCACAGCAGCAGCAACAACTCGACCTAATGAAGCCATAATCCCCTGGCTGGCACTGTGCGGGGGTAATTGCCACTCAGTTCAGTGCATATTCAAATATTCCGTGGTTACCTTCTTTTTTTTTTTTGGCAATCGGCAGCTTAACAGTTGAGTTGATTGCTCATCATTAAATGGTAATTGCTTACGGGGTGACAATGGTTGGGATAGGGAACTGCCAGATAAGCCCTGAAAGGGGAGGAGAGACTAGACTTGTTTAAATCAATATTAAATATTAAATAGTGTATATTATATAAAATATTAAAATTAAGTGGAATCAAGGGAGAAAGCTAACTTTGGGAGGCCAAAGCTGAAATACCTTTTCATATTTCATAAAATCGATCATAACAAAGCCAGAAATGCATTTATTTCTATTCGCAAAAACTTTTCTATGCTAGTTTTTATTAGGTTTAGAAAACAGCATTACAAATTCAAAATTTTTCAAATTAAAATATTGTAGAATTTTTGACTATTTTAAAGATGTAGCTAGCCCCTTATAATATGTGGAAAAAATTGCGTACAAATGTATTTCTAATATTTTAAAATATTTTATGAATAATTAATTACGATTTTAATGGCAATTCAGAATATATTCTACATTCTGCAAAAACTGGCTTAAGAAAAAATTTAATAATTTTGATTTTAATAGTTTTTTCAACAAATTAAAGTTTTAAAACGTCATAGTTATACGAAAAAGGTGTAATTAGTCTTAAAGTTTGTGTTAGATGAAACCCTTTACAATATTTCGGACTAAACTATTAGCATAATGCTTTTAAAGCTTAGAAGCTATATATTCACCTTGCCAATTCAAATTCCTTTGTTGTTAGCTTAAAATAATAGTATTTTTGTATGACGATTCCTGTAAAATTGTCCTATTAAATAAATCCTGACAAAGGACTTCAAATTATTATATAAATTCTGTATGCATTCATAGATTTGACAATAGAATAAAGACTTGAGGAAAATATTTGCAGAAACTATTTAGTTAGCACTAAAATAAAGTTCAAGCAGAGAAAGTGATGTTCTGGCAACAAATCTGTGCTAAAAAATGTTCAATGTTTAATTTTCCACTATGGTAAAAGGGCGGCATATAGAATTAACAAGAACCCATTGGGAAAGAAGGCCATTTTCTAGGATATCCTACTGGAATAATTGGCCTCGCTGCCGTGACAGTCACCGCTGATTTCGTATGCAGATTGAAAAGTGTTCGATGCATGCCCCCCGGACCCACTTCGCAGACAATTGCTGCAATTCCTTTTGCCAGACAATAAATATCCAGGGGGAAGCACTTTAAAATTGATTCTGTTGAGCTCTTCCCTAAGCGCTCCCCAGCGACGGCTACCTATTTTGCTTCACTACTACTACTACCACCACTTAGCCCAAGTTGGTCATGTCCTGGGCCAAACAAGACACGACAAATTGCCGGGAGAATGCCTTTGGAAAAGGCTACCGAAAATAGAGGAGAGATGGATATGAGGAGAAGGCGGCGGCGTCTGGGAAAAAAGCCTGGGAAAACTTATGCGCATTGGGCACAAGTCAAATTGCATTTAAAGTGACAAATGTGCGCCGGGGCTGGGCCAAGACACAGTGAGTGGAAGTGTGTGTGGGGGGAGACATAGAAATTGACCAAACACGTGCTAAAAATATTTCCTTGGCAAACAAAAACCAAATGCCAGTTAACTTCCTTTCTTCATTCATTTTTAGCCCAGGCAAAACAAGGAGCAGGAAGGACCAAGAGCCAAAAGGAAGCGAAAGCATTTTTCATGCTTTGGTCAACTACGCCCACGCCCCCACCCACACCCACGCCACATTGGTGGGCGTGGCTGGCAGTGCTGACCCGGCATTAGAATTTATCGCTGTCAGCACTTGGGGCGGGCCGGGCTTGCTTTTTTCCCTGCATTTTTCCGTGCCTTGGGGGAAATGGAAAGCGAACAGGAAAAACTGTCGCTCTCCATGTGGGCGGTATCGAAGCGGAGCCTTGCCCATTCCCCCCGCTGCATGTGACATGTGAGTTGGGGAAAATTTTCGGGGAGCGAGTGGTAAAAAGCAGAAAGCCAGAAAGGACGAAGGAGCCTGGACCTCGAGCACCTTGAGGCCGCTTGATTAATGGCCTTGTTCGCCTGTCTGTCAGCGAGATCCATTTGGGCCCGACATTGATAAGGCGCGGCAGCTTAAAGCCAACTTCTGGCATAAGTATCCGCATTAAGCGCCAATTAGTTGGCCACACAACTTGGCTTATTAACAGTGCGTGCAGCGTGCATCTAGCAGCGTGTTCCTGGCAATTGTTATTGTTATTGCCAACAAAAGTTGCACACAATACTGAATATGCACCACGAAACGGGAGCAGCGGATGAAGAGCCAAAATGATGCTGGAAATTAACTCAGAAATCTGTTGTGAGCTCATTGTCAGCAGCCGAGAAAGTTTCCTTGGGCACGAAAAGTTGGCCCAACAGCGCAACTTTTGCGAATGCAAAAACTTTTCGGCGAGAATTACAATCGTGATAAAAATTATGAAAATATTTGGAGTGCTGCGCTCAAGTTTTTGAGCGACAACTTGGCGTGGCTCCGCTCCTCGCCTTCGCCTTCGCCTGGCTTTTCCCCAAATCAAATCCAATTAAATTACACAAAATGCGATGAAAATAGGAAAGTGCTGTTTTTCCCCATCGGCTCGCCCATTAAATTAATATTTTCCACAACGGCAAATCCAAAGAGAAAAGGCTGAAAGAGCAGTCCGCCGCTATGCAGAACGAATAACATTTCCACCTGCCATGCCGGGAATGTTCAATGGAAAAACTTTTGTAATCAAACTATTTGAATTGAACAAGCGCACTCGTACACACACACTCAGTCGGAATTCATACAACTATTTTGTATTGCTGGGAAACTCATAAATCTAAAAAGAAAACTCAAATCCAGACAGAAACTGGGCCGGAAAATCGAAGGGAGCACCGGCAGGGGAAACAATGCCAAAGTTATTTACTTATTTATGCAGCGTACATATTGAACTCTTGGATTGGGCCGCCTCAAAAACTGCAGCTGTCTTTCTTCCCTTTGGCTTTGCTCCACTTTCTGAGCCCGAGTCCTTGGCAGACAGGGCTCAATGGGGATCACGGGGAACCGAGAAGACCAAAAAGGACCACCGAACGAACGCACTTAGCGGCCAATTAGAAAAGTTCTCAAGGAAATCCCGGCTCAGACCAGCTAGAGATCAGACCAACTCACTCACTGACTGACTGACTGACTGAATGAGTGAGTGTCTGTCGCAATATTTAAACGTCTGCTGTAAATATTTGATGCCTAATTGAATCATTCATTCGGCTGCTGCCGCTGCTCATTGCCTCGGTCCCCCGTCGAACGAGTTGATATTTGAATAAATTTGAAATTCTGCTGAGTCTGTGCCTGTGCCTCTGCCACAGCCTGTGCTCCGGCATTTAGTCTGTCCTATAGCCCAGAACCATTTGAAATTTGCCAGCTCGGCAGCTCTGCATCGTTGCATCCCGGATGTTGGTTGGGGCTGGATGGGCTAGGGAATGGGCGTGGCATTGACTTGGCGTGGCATACTTTGCGGCGCATTATGCGGCGAAACGAGAGAATTGTGCAAATTAGCGGAGCGCGTTTGCACTTGCTGGCTGCTCCACTCGGCACTTATCAATATTTGCACTTCAATTAGTGACGATATGACAAACAGTGCTTACACATCCGCGCATTTTCAGGCATATATGTTATGCATGTAGAACGTGCTATGTTCGATTAGTCAATTGGCTGGGAGAAGCAGACAGAAAATCATCTGGTTTTAAGCAAATTAAAATTATTTTACTGCAGACTATTCCAAAAAGAACTTTAAGGAGTCTAGTTTGTATATTTTCTGGCAAATTATAGAGCTTATCAAGGAATTTTAAGACCAGTTTTAAAGGGACATTTTTTTATAAACAAGTAATGCAAAATAAAAACATTTAATTTAGGATTACCAAAAAAGATTTAAATGTCATTATTCTTATGTGTTTTACTTAATAAGAAAATCATACGTTTTCTCGTCTTTATGTATAATCCAAGCTGCTTCAGGATTTTTCAGTATTCAGTAAAATCTCTTTAAAATGTGTCTAAAAGTATGTAATAATCTTTTGCAAGTATCGTTTTAGTTGTACTTAAAACCAAAATTAAAATTTTGATCTACAAAATATATTTTAGGGTCTTAAAAAAATCACTAGTCATAAGTTTGCCCCACAAAATAACCTATAAAAAATTTCTTGAATTTTTCACATCATTTAATAGTTAAAAATGTATTTAACAAAATGTATTTATGTGATGAAATCATAGGATAAAAGTTTATAAGTTTGCAGTACAATTTGTAAGAAACCAAACTCAGTGTAATTTTTCTTTCTTTTTTAAATGTAAATGGCTGTATCATAATTTTAGGCAGTTTTATAAGAGGTTTAAAACCAAAAGAGATTTCGTATTTAATTAATATATTTTTCAGTTATTTTCCTTTTTCTCAATGTATTCAGTAAATTGCAGCTAGAGATTTCTCATAATTCACATTTTTATTGCCAACCGGATGGTCGAAACTTTGGCCATTTCCTAAGCGCCGCTGAGCTGCAAAAGTAACAAGTTTTTTGGGTCCTGCTTTTGTCCAAGCTCATTACCGTATTGCGTTTGGACTCCTGCTGCTGCTGCTCTTGGTCCTGCTGCGCCTCCCACTTCTTTAGTATCCCCGAAAAAGGCAGCCTGCCACTTGCCGCTGGCTGCTTGTTTGTGCCGCAAATGAACGGAAATGGTGAAACTTTTAATTGAAACCATAAATTTTGCGTGGTTTCTGCGCCCACGGAATTTGTCGGTTTCCTCCCCAGTACCCCCTATATTTATAGTATATATATAGTATAACCTGGTTTCCTTAACCTGGTGGAAAAGTGCAATTAGCGCTGTCCATGGCCTGCACTTTTGACCAAGTAAGAAGCCCGAAATTGGCCAGGGAAACTTTGCCAGCTGAGATTCGCAGACATCATGGCTTGACACATTCGACGGTGTATTTGTGGACCGGAAATGGCGAATGATTAAAATGGGCGTGCCATAATTTCCGCTCAGCACCGGCGAACGGGAAATTGTCGAGAGAGAGCAGTGCTGCCATGACAGTTTCAGTTCCTAATTGAAAGGGACCGAGCCACTGAAGAGAAGCTGCCGGCTCCCACAACAAGTAGTTGCCGCAGATTCGTATCATCCATCCAGCTCCAGCTCTCCTGGTTCGACGTGCGCGTTTCAAAATTCAATTTCCTGCACTTAAATGGCTTTGCAGTTACTTGGGAGACAGCCTTCATGCAATGGCATTTTGCTATTGAGTCGCCTGATTGATCGCCAATGGGGCCAAACGGGGCAAAGCCAATTTATTTTAAATAATTTGTAGCTTGTCAGCATTTTAATTTAATTGGTTTTAGCGCGAAATTAACAAGTGGAAACTGATGCTGATAGCTGAGTGCTGATAGAGCGCTTGATTAGGTTATTGGGTTATTGATTAGGGCTCATTTCACAATGGAAAATATTAAATGAGAATTATAATTTCCATCCAAATATGTGGAAAAGTATAAACAGGGGCTTATTGGGGGCAACAAATGAATCAGAAATATATATTTTGTAAGCCTTTGCTCTCTTTTGATGGATTAAAGGGAAATAGTTTAGTAATTGGTTTCAGTTTTCTAGATATTTTACGTTTAGAATTTAAACCAATTTCAATTTCTAAAGATTTTAGATTGAATCAATACTTGAAGTATTTGTAAATCAATTTTATAGTTTATATTTGGTCTATCTTTAGTTCTGTATAAATATAGGAATGACCTAGTTGTATAAGCTGCTTATGAAATAGGCTTTAAATTCCTAGAGAAATGTTGTCAGGCTCCCCTCTTCTGTTTTGATTTAATAAAAATTCAGTAAAAATGTTCAATTTCGACTCAACTTTAAACTATATTCAGCAATGGTAAGCATCGCGAGTATATTTGGGTCTGGCTAATATTTCAAATGTCTGTCTCCCCAAAAAAACCCAGAGCCCGGGTGCCTCAGTTTTTCGTGTGCCACTTTCGATATTGATTTTGTTTGGCATAAATATGCTATGTTTGCTCATTTTTGTTGCCACTGTTGCGGCTGCCACTTCCACTCTGGTTACGTTTTTATTATTTCTCCATCTCCCAGCTCTTATATTTTTTTTTTAGCCATCGCCAGAGAGCGAGCTCCCTTTCCGCTCCCTGTGGCAATATTTTTAATTTGCCAAATGGCACAGTCAGCCAAGTGAAAGCCATACCTATACAGGGGGTAGTGTGTGTGCGGTGTGTGTGTGGCATGTGGCATGTGGAAAAAGGGAAACCACAGCAGGAATTTTAATAATTCTAATGCGAGCTTGCCGAGTTATGCACGCGCTCTCGATGCCGGAAATCGATACCTCTTCTGGCTCTGCAAATCGAATGATTTACGGGGACAATCGAGAGCCGGCGAGAGTCGCGGCTGGAGCCCATTTCCGTTTCCTGCGGATGCAGACAGAGGGGATCCCGGCACGCATCATCGCGCTCATTAGCGGGAATCCCACACACATTCTGTAAATTTAATGCGCATAATTCATGGCATATTACCAACACTTCATTTTAGACTCTAGTCTGCAGGCAGCCGCTTTGGCGGGCAATGTATTTTTGGCAATAAATTCGACGAGAATGAGAAAAATCTGAATGGGGCTAGGAGAGAGAGAGGACAAACTTTTGTTGCTTAAGTAAACTTGAAAAGTTTCAAGACATAAAAGTTTGTTGTGAAAGTCACACGAAAGTTGAATGCAATAAATCTGCACGTTGCCGCTGCCACCAAAGGCATCTCTCTCTCTAAAATTGTGCAATGCGCCGCTGCCTTGCCTTGCTTTGCCTTGCTGCCGGGGCCAAATCCGTTAAAACCCGTTAGCGTTTTACCCCAAAAAAAAACACCAACGGCCAGGGAAAAAAGTAGGAAAAATAATACGTAGAGAGTGAGGAAAACTTTCAGCGCATTCTTGCCTGATAAATGGGCAGCGAAATCTTGAAACACAAGCGCAGATTTCGTCCAGCATAAGTGCACATCCATATACTATATATACATATATAAAATACAGCTGCATTGCAGGCTGGCTCTGCTCTTGACCAGGATACTCTGCTGCACTTTTGCACAAATGGCCAAATGACCAGCGGGAGCTGTGCTAATTATGGCCTCTGGGGGTCGGGTCAAGAGGTGAGGCCCAGGTGCGTGGGAATTCGCAATTTCTTGGCCAGAAACTGACAGCTTATTAAAAGTTGGCAGGCACACACTCCCACATGAGCAAGCAATCACAGACAATTGAGGCGAGTCCAGGACATTTAAGGCTTTAACTTTTATGTAGAGAGCAGGGCGAGTAACCCAGTTAGGTTAGGTGCCGAGTGTCCTTGCGCCACATGCAACAAAAAAAGAGGAAAAAATGTAAAGAAAATAAAGCCGGGAGCGTAAGCCGGCTGCAGTCTTGGCCATAACTGGTGAATGAGTGGATTCGTTTGGGGCCGGCTTAAAAATGCAGGCAGACCGACCCAGTCGGGTTGGGTCCTTTATATATGCCAGGGCCTCTCCTTTTATCATTATGTGGCAGTTGCGGCTTAATTGCAATGAAAGCGCACGGCTTCCTCCAGCAATTTGCAGTGCGGCCGAGACTTAATCACATGAACGACACGGCGCCACATAAACTTAATCTCTCAGCCAGGTGAGCGATGGCGATGGCGAAAAGCGCAGAAGGAAGGACCTTTTTCCGGCCAGCTATGAATGCATTCCGCCACACATATTTCGCAGACGAGTGCTGTGCTTTTCTTGATGATTATTATTATTATTATTATTATTTTTATTTTTATTGATGCAGGTCCGGGCTTTGCTTTGCTCTTCGCATTCTTTTGGGAAGTTTAAAGAGACTGACGCTGGTTCCTCAACTAATTAGCCTCGTTTAAGTTACAGTTTTCGAAAGTTAAACACGCTCACAGACGCAATTAGCAAGCTTACCGAGTTTATGAAAGTTTTTCGCCAACACTCTAGCCGCTTTTTGCAGCTAATTAATTTGCCTTCATTTGCCGCGCCGACGGGAACACTTGACGGTGACAGGAGCAGTCGCAGGAGCCAGTCGCAGGACCCAGTCACAGTCACAGTCACAGTTGAAGCCACTGAATATTCACACCATAAGCCCATTTAGGGTAACATGCACACACAGCTCTTGCATTGATAATTTTAATGCGGTCCACCCTTAATTGGAAAAGTTTTCCCATTTTAATTAAAACATTTTACTTAATGCAAAATGCAGTGCAACAACAACAGCAGCAATAACAACAAAGGCAACGAAAAAACAACGGCCAAACAATGGGGAAAAGTTGCGCCGGCCAATGTGCTGGACATTTTGAATGACTTTGCTGGGCCTGGCCCAAAAGCAACGCATCGCATCGCATCGCTCATACTCCCTGTGTTCCTGATGATGATGAGGGTTAATTATGAATGGGTTGTGTGGAGTGGTGGGAAGTATCTTTGGGTTGTATTTACTATATGTAAGAGTAGGGTATCTATTAGTTATTGATTGGTTATAAAATAAATATCTTTAACAAGGCAGTAAATTACTCTTGAAGTGCAAAAAAAAATTAAAAAATTTAGTTCTTTAGTTTTAAATGCGAAAAATCATCCTAACTTTTGGGAATAAATAAGATAACTATATATTGTTTAAAGAAGTTTTTTAAAGTTGGGATTTTCATTTTTATACACTTACAGAATTATTATATCAGTTGTAAGCCTGTACCGAAGCGAATGAGCCGTTTAAATTTTACAAATTAATGCAGTAAACTTAATTATTAATCCTATGAAAACCAGCATACTAAAGCTTTCCAAATAAAATAACTCTTTTTATTTAGTTATGTTTTGACATTTTTTATAAGCAATTTTTTTGGACAATTGTCATAAAAATATCGCTAAATATCGATACAAAGAATGCCTATTTTTCATGTTATCTTGAGGTCATAATTGCCCATAAAGCCAGTTATTGCAAAATGTATATTCTTTATTAATATCGTATTTCATTAATTATAAATGATTAAAAATTGCAAGAAGCACATTTTTAGTTTATTTTCAATTTTCAAAAAATCCACATAATATTTAGGATTTAAAACTTTAAATTTGTAAATCTGGTTTCCTAACCCAATAAAAATTATCGAAGAAAAGCGTTCCGAATTAAAGTCAATGCATTTTTGGTTTAGTTAGGCTTAATTTTCATACAAGTTTATTTAAATTTTGGCTTCTCGAAGCTACCTTATATTCTTCTTAAACAATGTTTATCCTTTTAATTTATAATTTCACTAACTTACAACCCCAATAATGGCTTTATACCCATCTCATAGCTAAATTCCTCTTCATATCTCAATCTAATTAAAATAAATTTAACCCATAATAAAAGGTTTCTTCTATATTTAAAATATATAAAACCTTAACACTACAATACCCTTATCAAACATGGCTCATGGGCCGCTTGGAACACGCTCAATGTTTTCTGCTCAGATTCAGCTATGTGGCCGCATTTGAAATTCCACTCGCAGCTTATGCGATTTAGCCGGGAAGACAAATAGTTCCATGTAATTTGCTTGTATGTCAAACGACTCGCATATGTCAAGTGTCAAACGCTGTCCCACAGCCATTTTTCTCCATCTCGGCCGAAGGCGAAGGCTTCTCCACACTCCTTCCGCTTGGCGACGACATGTGCGAGTAGCTGGCAAAGTTTTGCCAACAATAAATTACTATTACAATGACAATTCCACCCGCAGTCGCATTTTTCACGCTTCGGTTACAGTTCCGTTTCCGTTGGCGCTCTCGTTTCCGCTTCCTTCTTGCCACATGTGCGAATGCATGGCTTTGGCAGATATATCACTGCGCCATGATCAATGCTAGATCACGTCCTGATACTGCAAGAAAAGCCTCTCTGTCCAAGGAAAAAAAATAAGAGCCAGCTAAAAACAAAACAAAGTCCAAACTGCCGGATGTCTGGATTAACACTTGAGTTCCTGCATAAAAAGGCAAAAAGCGAGGCAGAGAAAAAGCGAAGGCAAATAAAGCAGCAGCAGGAGCAGCAGCAGCAGCAGGCCAGACACATCGACTTGCGCTAGACTGGGCAAAGAAAATATTGTTCCTGACCCCCAGGGCCAATGCCAATGCCGAAATGTCAAAGCTTAAAGTCGGCCCAGAGTCACCGCATCCGGATACGGATCCGGGCCGTAGTCCGAAGCCGAGTCCTGGTAATTCTGTGTTTTAATCAGTCAGCCAACGTCAGAAGTAATTAAGTGGATCTGGACTGGAGCCGGTTGCTAATTGAATGAGCTTACCTACTGCTTCGCTCTGCGTTTATTTGATTTATTAATTTGACCAGCCTCCCTGCCACACCCCCGAAAAAACCAGAATCGATTACGAAGTAGCTGCCTTCGATTGCGGTCCTCCTTTAGACCAAGAAGGACCAAAAGGAAGTTTGCGTCAGCTTTTATTTACGCAAACCGAAACATATTAAAAATTTACGGCTCGTTTACTGCGATTTGTTCAATTAAGTCGATACGTTTCCGGCCAGCAGTCGGGTGGATGGAGGGTCCTGAAGCCAGTATCCTGTACCCAGTATCCAGCATCCAGCATCCAGCATCCAGCATCCGAGTCCTGCCCCCATCAAAGTTGGATGGCAACTTCAGTTTGCTTCGTCTGCTTCTCTCTTGGCTGCCACTTTTAATTTTCTTCAAGTTTATTTGCCGCTTTCCTGTGATTGCTTCATCCCTTTCGTTGCGCTGCCGCCTTGCCGGAGGTTTCCTTTTTAATTTTTATTGAATTGGCTCTTGTTGCTGCTTAGACTTTGGATTGAAATTAAACGAGCGTGGTTTATGGGCTGTGTGGGAGTGGGATTTAATCAAGTTATGCACTGCTCTCGGTGTGCTGGTGGTGGTGATGGTGATGGTGGCTGGCAACAAAGAAAACAAGTCTCAAGTGGCCGGCCATTGTTCCGGCCAAGGCGAAACTTTGCCAACTCCAAACTTAATTAAAAAAAGGAGTAAGTCAGGCTTATGTCGGTGTATACCATATATATGCGCAGGTAACATGCACATATTTGCTGGCATTGAGCCTGGCACAAAGCTAATGAGGGCTGCGACCGCGAAATTGCGCGTAACTTGGCATAATATTGACCAATACTGTTAATTGCGTATACGCCGCATAGTCCCAGGTGCAGTGCTCGAGTGCAGAAACTGACTCCCGCTGACCGCAAACAGGCCATGCAGCCAGGCAAACAGCAACAACCAACAACACACACGAAACCGAAACTGAAGCTGTGCACATCAACGTAATAATTGTAATAATACAAATGCCGACACTTGCGGACAACAACCAGGTCCTGGCAAAGTGCCAGGCAGCAGGTCAACAAGGATATACAGTACGTAAGCGTACAAGTGCAACATCTCCATCATCGCCATCATCAGCATCCTCGAAACTCGAGACGGGGAAGGAGCCTGCAGGTCGTAGTTCGCAGGTCGGATGTCCTCCCGATAATGCTGTTGCTGTTTCTGCTGCTGCTGTTGCGTCGGTCGGGCAACTTGAAATGAATTTGCATAAACTTCGGAGGCCCGGTCTCGAGTCCCAAATTGAAATATGCCAGGCTGCCAAAACAAAAGCCAGGTGGAGGCAGCACACACCCATTTCCATCCCCTCCTTCCTTATCCTTATGCTTCCCTCTGTCGACAGGGGTTAAGAAATAGGTTTTAGGGTTGCCACGTTGGCAAGCTGACTTTATTTGCAATATGGAAATATTTTTCATTACCTTGTCTCCGTCTCAACCTCGGCTCCCCTCATGTCAATCGCTGGCTGTCAAGACGCTAGTGGTGGTGCCTCGTATCTCTGCATCCGCATCCGCATCTGCACTGCTTGTGGTTCTGCTTGGGAATGGGTTTGGAGGATGTGGATGTGGATGTGGATGCTGATGTGGCTGCGGCGCTTGTCTTGGCATATTTTATGGCAATATTTTTGATATTCCCTGTTAGTCGCTCAGCCACTTATATGCCAATTTCGCAGCCAAACTCGGGTGAAGTGAAGTGAAGCGGAGCGAAGGCAGCTCGGAACCGGGTCCTGGCTTTAACTTTTCTGCAAACAAAAGGACGTTTTCTAATGGAAGAGCTTAAGCTGCAGCCAGAGCGCTATTCTGCACTTAAAACATAAAAGGGCTTAAGCTAAAATAAGCTAAAGCAAATATTAAATGGATAATGGAGAAGTAAGGAATTTTAATAGATAATAGTTTTGAATTTAAAAATTCTTATAAAGAAGAATGAAATTAAAATAGAATGTATCTACAATATCAAAACCCTTACACCTGCTTATTTCTTTTATAAACCGAATGTAACCTTACCCCATCCAAGTGTTGGGTAAATCCCAATCCTGGCAAACACACAGCTTCATGTGATCCAAGCTCCAACGACTCTTCAGCCTCAGCAGAGGCACACTTGGGGCCACCGTGACCATATGCCAACCCATCGATCCCGGTTAATGGGCCCTCGACCCGAACTGACTCCACTCGAAGCGGCTTTGCTGTTTGCTCTCACCGCCATCCAACAGATGCGGATGTGCGGATGAACGGATGTGGATGTGTGTCGAGTGTGCGCCGCAGAGAGCGAAAGTCACACGAGTTGGTCGAACAATTGAGCGATTGAGCGCTGATGGAGTCATCCAAAGTGGACGCACTAACGCACATACATGCAAGCAGCACAGCACACACAGTAGGATGTGCCAGGATACGCCTGGTTACGTGCGGCATTAGCGATAATCCCTAGTTTGCCAGATTGCGCTTATGCCACTCGCTTAAATTGAATTGCCACGGCGCTGAGGCAGCGACTTTTAATGCGTTCCATGCAAATAGAGCGACGGCGCTCCTCCTGCTCCTTCAGCGCACGGACAACAATTACGCGCATTATCCTTTCGACTGGACTCAGACTCGGACACGGACACGAATCCGGATGCGGATCCCCGGCGATAACACGGCGTTTGCTTAAACAAGCATAAATGCGAAATGCTAAAAGGACACTAAAAACGCGACGGAAGGAGGGAACTAGTTGCTTCCGGTGGTCGAACATGGAATGCTCTAAGGAAGCATAGCATTATTTTAAAGGGAGATAATGATATTTATATAATAAAGAAGAAGAGGTCGATGAACATTTGCTCAAATATTGCTTGCATATCATGTTATCCTTCTAGGAGAGTAATATAAACTGGAGGTATAAATAAATTCTAAAATAAAGTTTTTATTGTTGTATATCTACATTACCTTTCCTAAGTTCCCCTAGTATTCTCATGGTATATATCATTATTTATATTCCTTCCAAAATCCTCTTCAACTACGACCTCTGTTAGGGTATAAAAGAGTGCTCTGCAATTTTAATTTGGCTAAGTAGCAGCCAGTGACAGACCAGCGCCACCAGGATGCGAATACCTTGTTAGCCAGATGCCAGAAAGTAGGCGGACTCGACCCAGAGATACCCTGTCTTCCCTGTTGCCTTCCCTCCCTCAAAACCTCCTGGCCTTGGACTTAATTCCTTGCTCCGGAATGACCAAGGACCTGCCATTGCCCATCTACCCTGTGAAGCCTGAAAAAACGCTAATTTAATTTTAACTTTGTGCATCCTTTGCTCGGACCTTCTCTTAGTCCTTTCGCTCCGCCTGCTCCGCATACATATACATATATATCCCTCTGTTTGATTTCGCTGTCAGCGTCTTTGGCACACTTTCGCAGCGCATTAGAGAGCTCAACTTTGTAGGAAAGCCGAAGTCAGAAAAGGAGCCGGCAAAATGAGGTCTGAAAAAAAAGAGGATATAGCAAAAAGAAGGAGAAAAAACTGGAAGCGAAAGAGTAAAAGTAAAATATTTGTCCTGCCACGGCCATTGCAAGTGAGCAGCGCTGATTGCGGCACTAAAACGAAACGAGTTCTTGTGCGGCGATAAGATTCCCCACCCCAAAAGGACCTACCAGGACCCCGCCCCCCGCCCCGCGGCCACTCACAAGTTAATCGGTCCGAAGTTTGGCCATCCCCATATAATGCGCTTGCCAAAACTTTTCGACCCCGGCTCAAAGGCAGTTGGCACCTCGGTCCGCCTTCAGTTATTTACGCAACGACGCCTGAACCTGACAATCAGCAGCAATTTGCCGCAGCTACTCCGCACTTCGCACTCTACAATCCGCCGTCCGTCGTCCGTCGTCCGTCGTTCGCATCCCCATCCTCATCATCATCCACATCCACATCCGCGTCCGCATTCTTATTCAGAAAGCATCCGATAAGCATAACAGTTGTCGTCGTGCCGCCGGCTCGCACCTTAGGTTCTAACATTTTCTGGAGTGGGTTCCGAGGGTTCCAGTGATGACCGAAATAAAAGCAAACAAAAACTGTATAAAGCTTAACTAAATTGTTCACAATCACCTGTAATTTTCAGTACATACTTTGTTTAGATCCTAAAATTAATCAACTCTGGAAAAATTACCAAAGGATTTAAGGCGGGTTTTGAATTAAAAGTAAAAAGCCAATATACGTTAAGGGAAAAAGCGATATACATATATCGATACACAATTATGGTGTTTTATTTAATATAGAAAATATCGTAAACTTTGATATATCGGAACTTTAATTATAAAAAACATTCGCATTTAAAAATATCAATACGACCGAAAAGAAATTACGAAAAAATATTCTCCTTCCGAAAATATGTTGAACTTTATTATAAAAATATTTTTCGAAAAAATCGATAAAACATTTTTTATTTAGTTATTGTTCATGGTTCGATATGGTATCAATATATTTATATTTTTCACCATTCCTAGCTCCTTATAACCATTTCGCAGTTGAACCATATTTCAAATCAAATTTTTGAAAACATTTTCTCGATAGAATAATTTGGAAAATTAATAAAATAATATTTAGATACATAAACACTTAAATATTCTTAAGGTTTTAATAATTTTTTGTATTTAAAAAGGATAACTATTAACTTAACTTTATATTTTACTGCTTAAATACTCCCCTATTTTTCTTATTTAAAAAAATAGGACCAAAAAGGACACATTTTCATCTCTGGCTGTTGGTTACAGTGGGCGGTTAGGGTGGTTTTTTGGGCGGGCGACTTGGGGGCGGTTGATGGAGGTGAGCCGCTGCCAACAAATCGTCGCCAGCTGGCGGCGACAATAAAACGTTTTACAATGTTACCAGGGCGACGACAAGGGCCAGGACCAGGCCCAGGACCAAGACCGGGAGCTGAAGCAGGAACAGAAGCAGGCATCCTAGAACCGTGTGGCCATGTGTGGACAACAATGTGCAACAAAGTTCATAATTGTTTATGGCGACGCCTTCGATTTGATTTTTATGTCTTCCAGGGTTTCGGGGGCAGTGATTGAGTGGCAGTCCGGTGAAGCGATAAGGGAAGGTCAGAAAAGTCCTTTGGGGTGGTAAAGAAACGGGTTAAGAAGAGACTTACATTTAAAAAAACTTCAAGACTTTTGTGTATTTAAATTCAATGGAAAGGAGTTGGCAAATATTCCAAATAACGAAGGGTATATTCAAGATAAATTGTTTTNAATTGTTTTGTTTAAAAAGCATATTTAAAATGTTTATAAAAATATTTAAGAATATATAAAGTCCAAGTGGGAAGAGTGAATGTAAAAGTTTTCTTAAATTCAAGCAATTTATGGTTGTGAAAAATAAAAAGTTTTACAAATAATTACAGCTAAATTAAGTCTACGAAGTAACCAAAGACTTGCGTAATTAATTTAAGAGGAATGCCTTATTTTATTAATGAAAATTTTCTTGGCATGAATTTTCTCAGACTTCGATTTTGAGTTCCTTTAAGATACTCATTTGGCTTAGGATCAGGGATGAAATTTCAGTCTATATATTATTTCTCCCCGTCCTGCAGATCCCCGTCTCCCCTAGCTTCCCCATCAGTTTGGCTTCATTATATTGAAACTTTGACGTCGTTATTTTGCATAATTTACGCCACGCTTGAATGCAGCAGCCAAGTATATTTCTATAACTACGTCGGCGATGGGGGAAACGGTGAGGAAACTGCGGGGAACTGCGGGGAAACTCCAGAGAAAGTACATGAGAAATATGGAGGGAGTGTGCGTGTCGGTTGTCAACGCTACCTTGGCACATGCGAAACGTGAACTTCGAGACATCGAGTTAATGATTCGCACTTGTTCGCCAGCCAAGCCAAGCCAGTAATGAAGTTGATTTATTGCATTACCGGGAGCAAGGAGTTCCCTTACGATTTCAATTTCAATTCAAATCCTCCCAAGAATCGCAACTCCTTTATTGTCTGGGTGCATTGAACTCTTCTAAGGAACTTGCCCCTTCCCCGAACGCAGAAAATAAAAGACCAAAATAGCTGCATTGCGGCTGCGGGAAGCCCAGCTGAGCTGCATCTGTTCTGTTTAGTTCCGTTAGATCGAACTACTTCCTAGGAGGAGCTATAAATAGAAGACAGTGCCACAATACAGCCTCCTCTTCCAGTCACGCGTCTGCGATCGGCAGCCGTCTCCTTGCTAAATATAGAATTGGGAGAACTAGGCCCGACAGCCACCCAAAAATATATAGAAGGAAGAAGGGAGTTTTGGGGACTCTGAAGATTCTGGGGAGTCTAGAAACTGGAGTCTCCGGTTCAGTCTTATAAGAAGCGCCATGGAGTGTAGAGCTGTGCCCATTCTTCCCACTTACTCGCAAGCCTGGTTCGTAGTGTTTTCAAGTTTATTATATAAAAACAAGAAAGGAAGCTAACTTCGGCACACCGAAGTTGGTATACCCTTGCAGATTCCAATTTTATAAGTTATAATCTATCCCAATATACATAATATAATATGAACTACTTTCATATACATAAAATTTTTACAGTTTTACATNTCATATACATAAAATTTTTACAGTTTTACATTTTTTACATTTTTTCTCATTTTTACATGTAAAGTAAAATTCAATTTTTTTCCACGTTTACCGATCGTTTGTATAGCAGCTATATGATATAGTCGTCCGATTCTTATGAAATTTATAACAAAATTCTGAAAAAATATGAAATACAAGTATATTAAAGTAGAAGAAATTATGTTGAAAACTGACAAAGCTATAATTTTTTTTCTGAAAATTTCACG
>VNJS01007111.1:0-26877 GCA_008042575.1 Drosophila watanabei
AACAGGCACAATTTACACATTTAAAATTCAAATAAAGTCATTTGCATGCAGACGAAATGAGCGGCTCCACCATCTGGCCGCTGTCGCAACATATGCGACACTGTCTGACCTTTGAACTCGGCCCTCGTACTCTGGGCCTCTGCCTTTGTTGTTGTCCTTGTACATTTGTCATCATTAGTGACCCGACCTGGCTGGCCAAAACAAAAAGTGAGCCCAAAATTATAAAGGTAAGGCCGGTAAAAGCAGCGTGGAAGTTGGCTAACTGAAGCGACAGCCTGGACTGGATTAACAAAGTGGATTTGGTGGGGTTTTTTTTTTTCGCTAGGACAGTTTTTGTTTAACATTTTTACAGTCATATTGGGGATAAAGTTATTTTTAGGAGAATTACTTACATAACTAAGTTTAACTAAATATACGTTCCCACGATACCTTATATTATATTCAAATAAATGTTCAAGCTGTTTCAACATGTAAAAAAACATTAAAACCACAAGCACTTGCTCGTCTTAAAGCTGACACCCTGCTTATATATACCGCTGCCATATTGATCTGCCACTGGCATTATACTGAAACTGAAGGCTAAGCTGTCTGTCCAATGTTTTGACAGGCTTCTCGGGCGATTTCAGAGGCCGCCACTAATCCAGACAAACTCGGCTTAATTACTTACAAGCAAATTGAAACCATAAATAAATAAAATGCGTTGAAACGAAAACTTCAGCGGCTGAACAAAAAATTTATGGCGAAGAGAAAGGGGGAGAGGTGGGAGGCAGCAACCTAATACCCATATTGATAACTTAAGCCCGATGATTTACGGCCTGGTCAATCAACAAGAAGCAGCGGAGTCGCCTTGAGTCCTTGGCTAAGTCCTATCGATTTGACTTTTGATTGATATTTGTATTCGTCTTACTTGGTATTTGGACAGGACCCTCCCGGTATTGAGCTGGGCCGGCCAGGTAGTTTCTGGTCGGGCATAAATCCTTTAAATGAAGTTAGAAAGTTGCCGCATCGGCTTAAGCGTATCAATTTTAATAAATTTGCCCATGTTCCGCCATTAATTTCAGTTAATTTGCCATTTTTCATGCTTTGCCGCACGACACATTCGGCACGCTACTGGCGAACGGGGGAAACCCGGCGAAAAGCCCCGCCGCCGCTCTGAAGGATACGTATCCTTTGCATACGGCATACGGCACACAGACCGTACATCAATGACACACGGCGAAGAGGCACCGTAAATATCCTCTGAGGCAGCCAATATGTTTACACGCACACAAGTCCTGGCGCGACCTGGCTTTGGCCAGGAGATTTCCGCTTCCGCTGGCAGCCTGCTCAATGGATCATAAATTTCGCAACGCATCGTAATTCTTTACCAGGTTGAGGCTCACTCTCTCCCTCTCTCTCTCCGAAGGCTCTGTAATGCAAGAGGGGAAAGTGACTCTGGCCCCGGGCAGCTACAAGTTGGCCATTCGTTGGCGCTTTGGCTAATAGTTGGCCAAAGTTTTTCCCCATTCCGAGCCCGAGATGAAGGACATCTCGACTGGTCGGATAAATATTGAAATTGCCAGAAAAGAAAACTTTCAAGGCACTCTCTCAATATGCTACAAAGCAAAAGTTTCCCAAGACAGACGGCACTTGCTATTTTGAAGTTTCTGCGTCTGGTCAGAGCTAATTTCACCCTCCCCGGTTAATTATTCAAATGGATAAGTAATCTCCATTTTTTTTTTTTCGGTAGCCTGAAATTATGGAGTTATGCTTTCGGAGTTTCTCGCTACTGAATGGACTTTTAAGCACCTTTTGCAGGGAACTTCGCTGTAATCCGCCTTCGGAATGGCCTTCCCGAACTAACCAAGAGCCAAGGCCTCGCTGTTCTGTTTTTGGTGCTTAACATTGAAAAGCCTCTGTATTTTCCTCTGTAATTGTTTCGAAAATGAATGGAGGCCAACTTTCTGTGGGCTTCGCCCATTGACCAGCTGCTGCTCCATCGATTTTATTTCCTTTTATGCTCAGCTCCTACCTGGCTGGATTATGGATTGCTCGCTTGGTCAGAACTTAATGGAGATGAAACCAGACTGTGCTGGGCTGAGCTATTCAATTCGTGAGTAGGAATACCTAATTATAAAGGTTGTTATTTCCAAGGAATTAGGGAAGCGTGCTTCGGTAGGAGAATTCAGTTAAGTTATAAGTAGGCTAATTGAAGAGTTTATTGCTATTTCATTTACCAACTGAACTAACTAAAAAGGGTTCTAAATTATTTAAAGAGTAACTAGGGAAAATAATCAATAATTTTACCTTTTCATTTAAAATTTGAAAAAGCCCTTAGATACTTTAAATTTAATTTCATAATAACTCATAACCATAACTCTTCTTAATTCCTAGTTCCACACTAACTAACCAATTGAAAATTTATACTTTTTTGCTTGCCTGTTACAAAAACCTAATATTTGTGAAGCAAACACTCTCATTGAAGTGTCGCAAACAACCCGTGGCGCTTACAAAAAACATAAACCGAAAAATAAACGCATTGAGACATGCCCGAAAAATTATGCGCAGGAAAATATTTTGATAGTGGCATTAAAACCAGCTCAATGTCGCCCAAAACCAGTCGGAATATTTGCTGAAAAAAGCGTAATCGAAGTGCCTGAGGGCATATAAAATGCACACACACCTCTCCTCACGTCCTCACAAACACACTCGTTTATCATACAAATTATTCAATTGAAGCAAAAGCAGCCGCTGCATTTGGCAGTCGAGGGGATTTTTCACGTGGCTCTTTTTTCCGCCAGGCCCTCGATCTTTCGGCGGCGACCCGAATGTGGAAAACCCGATAATGACGCGGATGATGAACGCCTGCCACATCCACATTCCCGCATCAGCATTCGGGTCTCGCATCCAAGTGGCCTTGGCTGTGATTTAAATGCTCGCAGACCGAATGAAATATAAAAACAACTTGGAGATGGAGAATCGGAAGAGAGCCAGGGACGAATCCATTGACCAATCCACTTCGAAAAACCGCCGGTGTAATTAATGTTGAATGAAGTAGCATTGAATCCTTTTATCGCTTCGTAAATGTAGCACAATTGCCATACTTCAGACATGAGAGGTTCTTATTGTTCAGTCAACAATGAATACAATATTTTCATTTCATATTTGAGTTGCTGCTTATTATTTTATAGATAATAAATTAAAGACATAAAGTTATAAGTGAAATAATGAATTTTGATAATGTGAAGAGTATTTAGTAAATAAATTTTATATATATTTAATTTTTCTGTTTACCTAATCAAGCTTATAAACTGAATATTTATAATAAGCAATTTTTAAGCTAATGGAAACCTTAACTTAACTTTTGATATGATTAAGACATTTTTAGCAAACTAATAATCGTTTCTTAGCCTACAAATCTTTTTGAAACAAAGAACCCATAACCAAACTCAACTATGCTAAGGATTATTTCGGTACAAACTGCCCTAAGGTGCCATCATTCCCCTTCGAAAGCCATAACAACCGCAACCCCAATCAATTTTGCACTTTTTCTTGTCCTTTAGCACTTGCGGTTTCTAATTAAGTGTCGCCGATACTCGGGCACTGCAATTCTCAAACACACACTGCACACACCCTCACTGAGAGCGGCACTCACACACCAGCAAACGCTACATTGCCATCACCAGATGGCGCTAATGAACTTCCGCTGTCAAATGAAACGCTTACCATGCAAATAGCGCCATTTTCAATAATTGAAGAAGCCTGCCACCGCATTGTTATTATCATTTTCATTTTGTGCTTCCGCCACTCGACTGTTTTACTTTTGCCTTGGCTCATCGTTTTTTACTTTTTTTGTCGTTATATATACTTTTTTTTGTATTTTTTGGCCGGGAGTTCCGCACATGATTCACATCCGTTTAACGCCATTTTCTTTTCGATGGCCCCAGAAAGTAGGCAACAGTTTTCATTCGCTTTCGCTGACGTTCATTTG
Organism: Drosophila watanabei; assembly: GCA_008042575.1. Classification (NCBI taxonomy): domain Eukaryota; kingdom Metazoa; phylum Arthropoda; class Insecta; order Diptera; family Drosophilidae; genus Drosophila; species Drosophila watanabei. The sequence goes on from VNJS01007111.1 coordinate 3,971, forward strand.
CTTCTTCTTTCAGTTCAGGCGCCGGCAAATTGCTCGCATTTAAATGCAAAAATTGTCGGCACGTCTAGGTGTTCACTGTTCCACCTGCCCTCGCACCTCGCACCTCACACCTCAGACCTCAGAATTCACCGCCCGCCGCCTCACGTTTCCCCGCCATATTTCCTACGGAAAATTTACTGCTGCGCGTGCGTTTTCATTTGCTTTTACTGTCTTCGCTCTATCTTTCATTTCGCCCTGTGCTTTTTTTTATTTTATTTATTTGCCAAAGATTTATGTCACATGCAGGAAGACAGGCCTGTCGTAATATTTTCGCACGAACACACACGCACACACACCTGTGGGTCACACACACAGGCCATATGGGTGTGTGTGCGTGAGCTATATGCGTTATGAATATGTATGTGTTCATTATGATGTGGCTGTAGATGGCAGAGGGAAGCGGGGTGGAATTTTTTACAACACCGGAAATGTTCCACAACTTTGGCCTGACATATGAATTATATTTTAATCATCCCGGCAGCTTCTGCCGGTTTCCGCATTTGGAATTTGCATTGTAAAGCCTGAAGCGGCGGGCCGGAGATCTAAGTTTTTGAGTTTATTGAACTCCGGGGTTGATGACACCGATTACGGACGGGCGTTAAAGTGGGGTCATCTTACTGGGTTTGTTAGCCTGAGCTTTGTATGTGTTAACATAGCTATGAAATATAGAATATTAACATACAAAATTAAAATTATAACTAACAGCTAACAAATGAGGTTTATTCTATATTCCTTAAAATCAAATATCCCCCAAGAACTTGTTATTATTAAAAATTATTTTCATTACTAAAATTACAGAAACCATCAGTCAGGGCTCTGGAAATAAATAGTTTTTGCAATCAAAAAGAGCATTCACACTTCCACAAAATAAAAATAGCTATTTTAAGTGACAATTATAATATATCCGGTATGAAAATGCGTTAATGAATTGCACGTAAGTAGCTGGAGCTCGGAAACAATGGCAAAATGTTTATAATGCATATATAAAAGGGCCATAAAATTTTCCGAAACGAGAATTGGCAAATGAAATGTCCAAATTGGAAAATTTACGCCAAACTGCACTTGCAAATTGTGAATTATCGTCGGAGAGCCAGCGCTCAATTGGCCGGGTCATCGCAGTGAAGTGAGTTGAGCCCCCGGGTTCATTTGGCAGCGGGCCTTCTCACATTTTCAGCGCATTTTCAACCCTTTCCCGTAGCGTTTGTATTTTGCATTTCGGCCAATTTAATCTGCCCGACAGATCGGAGCCCTAACAACATGGCCAACAATTAAGCCGTGCGTGGAAATTCGCTGCAAATTTCCTATTTATCGGTCCCATTGCCCCTCCATTGTTGGCTGGCAAAAAGGCTCGATGCTCTAGGCCCGTTTTGGACCACAGGCGGCCCATTGAATGCCAGTCGATGGTTACTTTTAGAGCGCCGAAAGCGACTCTCGGGTGCCATTGCATCGCATTGCTCCTGGCAACCCAAAGAATCAAGAGGATGTCCCCCGTTATACGAGAACCGTGATTAACTGCGTCAATCTCTCGATGCCATTGCTTTTAATTCTGAACGACAAAGCGCTAATTCGTTCGCTAGCAATAATGTCAAATGAGTGCCACCAGTTAAGAAGTACCAATTATGCAAGAAGGCTTTGCATAAACCTTTAACCAGACTTTAGATTATGGAGATAAGACTAGTAGAATTTAGTCCCCAATAGGTTTAGTAATTCTAATATATTACGAATATAAAACATCTTTTTGTGTGACAGTAAATATTTACAGAACCAAAGAAAAATCACAATATATATTCCAATATATTTGTGGGTCAATTGCCACCCAGCTCATCCATAATCTCCTCCATTTCCTGATTGAAATCAAATGGCAAACAGCGGCAAACTTAATGAAATGTCAGCAGTAAACTAACAGGCAGCATGTGAGCAGGAAAAGCGCATTTATCCAGTGAAGCAGAAGAAAAGCTACGCAAAGAAAAGCGGAGAGAGAAGTGCTGAATGAACCGAAGTGCAGAAGACTTTTTGTCCCTGGCACTTTGTGCTTTTGAATGGCTCAGCTGTTGCATAAATTCCTTGGCCCTTAGGTGGAGAGATCTTAATGAATTGAGCATGTTTGTGCTTCCTACAGCTTCTACATAAATTAACAAGGATCAAAAGAAAGTTGCTTTACTTTGAATCAACCGACGCAATTACTAAAGTTCTCCAGGCATTAAAGATAATAAATAGCGCACACAAGAAATTTGGCCAGGCCGGAATCAGGTGGCTGCCAATAAATTAGCAATTGCCGTAACGGAAATTAAGGTTTTGCGTCCAAATATTCTTCAATATATCAATTAATTTATTAAGGAATCCAGTGTGACAGCAAAGGCGCCATAAATCATTAAACTAAGTCCGCAAAACTAATTGTAACTGCCTTGTTGAACAATAATGATAATGCTATTAGGATGGAGATAGAGCCATGACAAATGCAAACGAAATATTTGTCTAATTGCATTTAGTTTTTCAGTCGCTGCTAATGAACCCTTTGGCTGGACTCCAATTACCAAATAAACAAAATGTAATTAGCAAATCATGGCCATAAAAAGCTGCCCTTTATTACATATACGAATTTTCAACTTTCGCCTAAAAAGTTCTCAAATAATTTGCACTCTGCGTGCATTTGGATTCCTGGATGATATTACAAAACAACGCAGAGACCAGAGTGGGCCAGAAATATCATTAACAACACAGAGCAGTCTGAAAACTTTTATATTTTGGTTTTATATTCAGGCTTCTAACTAAGCAATGAAATAAATAGTCGATGTAAAGTTTATAAGTATGGAATTTCATTTTCAACAATAAATAAAACAGCAAATGAAAGTAATTTTTGCATATAAATCGAAATATATACTCTGATTTGTGCCATAAAAATAAGCAATTACTTGATTCACAGGAAAATAATATAAATAAAATAACAAAATAGTCGTATTTTCCCTAACACATGTTCCTTCCATTATCCTTTCAAATATATTACCAATCATTTGCTGGCTTCGGTTAAACCTTAACCAACATCTCAACATGTTGACCTATCTCTGGCATCGTGCAAATTGTGCAGCTCATCGTCCTCGCTGCTGGCCATGGCTCACTGACTTTTAAACCAATATGTAAAGAAAGCTACAAATGAAAATAAAATAACGAAGTTGTAACAAGCAGTACAAACAAGTGAACAATAAAACCACTTAAAAAGCAAGCAGCAGAAAATGTTCCCCTAACCCTCGCAGCCCCCCGGCGCCCACCCACATACTCGTATAAAAACTAACACGCAGAACACTAAAGGCAAGACCAGTTTGCAGGATCCAGAGACGCTGTAGCAAATAACTAACAGGAGGAGTCTGAGTGTCTGTCTGTTTGTCCTATATAAAAAGCAAAATAATTGGCGTGTCAGACATTTTGTTACGCCCAATTTAAGTGCTACCGCCCGGGACCCGAGAAACTGGAATTTTTGCTTGCGAGAAGTGCGAAACTTAACCCAATCTTCCCCCAGACGAATGATTGCAAGTGTAAACGTGGATCGCTATTAAATTTATAAAGATTTCCAGCTCTTCTGAGTGCTAAGAATGTTAGTGATATCGATGTTATGGTAATGATTCTAGATCGTATAGAAACCAGATCAGAACGGCTCCCTATAAAAATAATTAAATTGATGCCAAAGTTTTAATAATTGGTAACTATTTATTATTATTCAACGAAAACAAACTCATTATTTAAATTATTAAGTGACTATGCAAATCGGCAAAATACATAAACAGATATTCCAATAATGTTGTTGTCAAGCCATTAATATTGCACTAAAGAATTCTTACAAATTAATCAAGTGCATTCAGTTGGCATATGGACTATGTTCTCTTGTGGATTTCCCTCCTCACTAAATGCTGCCGTGCGGCTGCCGGTGGATCGAATTAAAATTCATTAATTTGGCATATTAAAATTGCATTAATTTAATACCAAAAATGGTCAGTCGGTGAGCTGGTGCATTTAAATGTTAATAATTATCCGATGAGAGGGAAAACAAAGTAATAAATGCAAACGACCGACAAAACAATAATGTAAATCACCGTTTTTGCATGCTTCATTTGCTTAATTTAATCAGCCATTGAAATGCAATTAATCTTGGATTGCAAATAAAAAACAAGCATAGAAAATATAAGCATAAAATTTGCATCATCAGCAAAGAGATGGAATCCTTATCGAGTCAAAAAGCAACTTCGAAATAGTCTCAAAAAAGGCAGCTCGTTCAAAAAACAAACTAGCTGCAAGAACTAAGTGCTGCCTTGCATGTCTCTCAAACATTTAGCAGAGGACTGCATATATAATTACCACACACACATAGTCGCACATACAACACAATATGTCGTTGCAACTCTGCGCACTTCCGCTCAAAACCTTTTACTTCCGGCTGGCGGTGCTCGAAAAAAAAAACATACACAACTAGCCAGAAATAACCAAACTTTATCCGCACATTGCATGTGCCACGCAAATGCAAATTTCATATACCTATATACCACTTGTAATACTTTTTCTCTGGGTCCTTTTTCCCCGGATTTAAATTTTATAATATTAAATACAGCGAAAGTGTGCCACGGAGATATCGAAGCAGCAGACAGACCGAAGGGATCGCAGCATTATCGCCCCGAGAGTTATGGCGTCAAAAAGCAATCAATTTTTAATTTTCGTTTAATTAAAAATGCAGCCGGGGCGCAATTAAAATTATCCCCTGCATTAAACATACGGCGTAGTCAAGAGCAACGGCTCTCTCTCTCGATTCGGGACGCGATGGCACCGGCCATCGCGAAAGTTAGTCGGCGCTTAAATGACAGTAACCAAAATCTGGTTTTGTTGCAATCAATCATGGCCGGGTCGCTGGGCCGCTGGATCGCTGGTGCTGCTGCTCGCTCAGCATCATCGGTAATTGGAAATAGGTGGCATCGTCATCGTGATTGCGTGGTCGTTCTGGTTCTGCCCGCAGCCACAGAGACAAGAACCTGACACGCGCTACACACGCAGCAGCAGAGAAAATAGCAAAATATTTATCAAAACAAATCTGATGGAATTTAAAAGGAATAAAAGTGGGTAAACCTGAAGATGATTTATGCGAATATTTTTTTATGTAAAAAAAAACATATAAATATTGATTATTATTATTGATTATTAATATTTATATATTGCATAACTTTGTTACTATTATCTTGATCAGCACTGTAGATACATATATGTATACCACTCGCAGGCATCGCAAATGTTGCAACTGCGCTGCGGTTGCGGCCCCTAAAAGTACGCTGCGGACATCGAACGTTCATTTCAATGGGTTTATTAGCATGCCTCGGTGGCGTATGAGTGATATTTCAATAATGAGCATTCAATAAATTGACAATAATTATCGCCGGACATCATATAACCAATTTGTGTCGCATCCGAACAAACGCCTATTGGCGCATGGTGGGCACAGTTGGTATTGTTATATGATTATGATTATATGATTGGTGTGTTAATTCTATAAGATATACTAGCCACATATTCCCTTAAACATGTTTTACGTGTAAACTAAATATAAATATATACTAAATATAAAATGAATGCGGAAGTTATATTTTTATATTAGTTGAAATAGTTTTATTACCCATTATTTACTTAAAACAAATGATCAGGGCCAAAACAAACCATAGTTAACTTTCAGTAGTAGAAATATTCCAATATATTGCCTATAATATGTATTCACTGTATTGGTTCGTGAAACTAAAGAGTACTTAAACATGATTACGCTGTCCAGATTGAATGACAAACATCGTTCAACTGATGGATTAAGCCCCCCGATGACAGGCCGTTGTATTTGCGTTTAGCCAAGAGATCAAAGGTGTCGACCCAGCCTTTGGCCCAAATCACTTGCCATTAATTCAGTCAGCGGGCAGTGAAAAATTTGATTACCCAAAGTCGGGGGGCACGTCTGCCGGCTAGAAATTACACGAACATATAATTTAATCATTCTAATTTGCGGAATTTATGAAGTTTATTGCTCTGGCTTAATAGACACAAACGCTAACAGATTTTTTAGGGACCAAATGGTGGCATTGTTTTAAGTTGGCTCCGGCTAAAGTGAAGCCATCCCATTACGCGACACATAATGTTGAATAAGGCTGAAATTGATACACTTTCAAAAAGAATATTTAAGATATAAAATGACAACATAAACGAAAATTAAAATGTACTTTTGTACTAAACGATAAACAGGGATGAATAAATTTTCCATAAACCTAATGTCATTCATGAAATTGATTAATCTCAGAATTACCGCCTTAATACAGGGCATTTTGAATTCGCATATCCATATGCTTTATATATGTATATATTTTTTTCTGCCGGCATCCCCACCAACATTATTTCCTCTCAGTCGCATTTCATGACGTTTTCCGCAGTAGCGGTTTCTCCTCTTAGCTTTGCTTTGGCTTTTGTTTCCCAGCCGCGCGTTATGGAGCACATGGAGCTCGGGCTTCGGTCCCGGCTACGTGCGGAAATGTGTCTAAATTGTGTGTAAAAATTTCACCATCTCGTTGTTATTACATTTTTTGCGCCCCCTTGGCCGCCAGTTGTTGGGGTGACACCATATGGCTCCGGCAGATAAGGCTAAGTAATTGATGGACACAGGCGTCGGACGGACGAATAGCCTTTGTAAGTGGTTCACTTAGGAGGGGAAATAGAATATCGAAATTTAATTTCATTTGATGGTATACATTTAGCAGAAGTGAAAGTTAAAGATGCTCTTAAATTTTAATAAAATTACTAAGGTGTTTAAGGTTTTAAGCTCTCTTTCGGAGGACATTACAAAATGCAGAGAATTCAATGTAAATAGTAAAACAGAAATCTTAAAGCAGAGCTTTTTTAAAATAAATCAAAAAAGTCTAAAGTTCGAAAACATAATTATTTAGTACTAAAAGTTTGCTATGTTTAATGTTTCCTTAAGATACTTTTTCGTGCAGAATATGTTTAAGCATTATCTCTTTATTTAAGACAGAAAGTCTCCTAAATTTAAGGTTTACGTAAAGATTCGGCCAAGCAATTCCCCTTAATTGCCCTAGGATAAGATGGTTACAATCTGGTCTATAACTTTTAAACGGTTCCAAACCAGAGCCACTTATGTCCTACAGCTTCCATGGACCGCAATATCGCTACCCCCACCAAACCTCACATAACATTTTCAATTACCATTTCGGGTGGATTCGGCCAAGACCACGCCCTTGCTGCTTGGGCCAAGTTTAACTACGAAATTGAGACATGTTGTTTGAGTACATTTTGTGGTTTTGACTCCAGAGCAATGGAGCTGCAGTGGAGGCAGCAGCGGCAGAAGGGCTGTGTTGTGGAATTTCCGTGTTTTGTGTATGCAATTTTAAATGCACATCGCAGCTCAGCTCGGCTTGGGCTCTGGCTTGGCTTGCTTCGGTTTGTTTTGGTTCACCCGGCCCAATTCCCAAGACCAATGTTGCTGTAACGAGCCGCCTTTGTTTGCTAAAAACTTATCAAGGCAATGGTCAGGACGGGGGACGGGTCCTGAGCCTTGGGTAAACAACAGGCAAATGCCTGCAATGATGATCCTGCAGCTGAATCCTGCCCCCCTCCATCGCACTCAATTTTTATACAGACTGTCGATTCTGTGTGGGCCGAGATGGGGTCTTCCAGATTTCTCTATTCCCATGGCCATTGTTCTGGCCACCAGGCTGGGCGCGTGTGTGTGCATGGTATGTACTTTAAAGGTCTTGGCAGTCACTTCCACATGATTGGGCAATTCACAATCTTTTTCATATGGTCACCCCGACTGTTGTCTAAGCTGATGACTCAATTAACTGCCAAACGTGCTTTTGTGAGCTGTCAGCCGGAAAGGCTTAGCACATCTAAAGATGGCCGATGGCAATTAGCCTATATGCTCGTTCTTGTGGTACTCTGTGCTGATAGTCGGTGATCTAAAGAGTGGATAAAAGATATCGCTGGCACAAGTCAGGCGTAAATTTGACAAAGCTTGAATTCAATTACTTATATTTTAAATTTCTTAAAGCATACTCATACCAAAACTAACTAAACTAAATTTAAAAGAAATGGGAGATCCAATAGATATATAATAATTTAACGTAAAAAAACCCCACTCAAAACACTCAAAACCCTGTACCATCGCCTTAAATATTAAATCTTTAAGTCTGAAAAAAGCAGGCCGCAATTGGAACGTGCAAAATCCATGGCCAGCAAAAAGCTGTCATCGAAAGCAGAACAATAAATATGCGCTGCTCATGATTAATGATTTGCACGCACAAACACACTAGCCGAAAAAAATAACAGCAAGATTCCTTGCCAACTTGAAGGCCAAAAAACAGGCAGCAGCAGCAACAGCACCAACAACGACCGGGCCGACATTCACTTTGTTTGGCTTTGCGGGCAGCGTAGCGTGTATTAAGGGAATTAAAATGTTATTATATAAAACAAGAACAAGGGTCCGGTCCAGGAGAACCGGAGCCGAGGTGGAGTGCAAGGTGAGGCAGTGGTGGGCAGGACGCGATGGCAACGTTGTCGCCACTGATCCAGGATAACGATGTGATAATCACACCCATCGCAGCCACTCAGCCACTCGGCACTCAGACCCAGCATATGACAGACGATGGACAGGCACCGCGTCAGGTGACTTGTACATAATTCCGGCAATTTCGCCAAATAACTTAATTTTACGCCCCTGCATTTCTAAAATGAAAACTCCCCGCATCCTGCCGCCGCCGCCCTGGCAACCTTTGTCCGGCTTTAATAAGTTTGCTCAGTCTCAACCGCAAAACGCAGTGAAGCGGGCACTCGCCTGGCTTCCTTTCAAATCCTCCCTTATGTAACGCAAACCCCACTGTTTTTGTCTTTTATGCCGTCTTAAATTGCCTTTTTTTGAGGGGCTTCTTTTGTTTGGCATTGTTATGCAGCAAGTGCGAATAATTTTCTGGGTCAACTCTTTGGGGTATCTTAAAAATTTTAGACATTTTTCATAAGCAGAAACAAAATACTTAAATGTTTGCCATGGTGTAATTGTTTTGTATTTATCGATTTTTAATTAAAATGTTGTTCGCTACGTAAGAAACGTGATTAGAGAAGTGGGATTATCTGAAGGATTAAGTGAAGAGCTAGTTAGAATTCGTATTTCATATTTAAGCAAAAAACTATGTTTCACATTGTCATAAGTGCAACAATAAATGTTTAGTTAGTGTTTGCTCTAATTTCAATGCCATTTCTAAGTTTTGCATATATTGGAATGAAAATGTATATTCTAAAAATACATTTCATATATATTTAAGTGTTCTTTTTTTCCTTCTTTTTATTTTAAGGAACGCACGCATGTAAACATTTGGTAAGAAAACTTCAGAGTCTGTGGAAAAGAAAATAGAAAAAAAATGGTACTTAAATATAATTCTACTTTATTATATATCTTCAGAAATACTCACAGCCATGTAGGTGGTAATGGATACCGGTGCCAGCTTATAAGTTCTCCACATATAAGGTTTAGTGGAACGCATCATCAAAATAAGCAGCATTTTCCGATAGGCGAGATCGCCCTCATACCAATTGTTGTAGAAGGCGGCTGGCATTACTTTTCCACTCTAGAAAAAATAAAAAAGAAAAATAAATAGATAACAAGATTAAAATATGAAGTAAAATAAATTTAAAATGTACAAGTTCGCTCTCAAATTAACCATTGTTAACTCTGCACTTACCGCCAGAGTAACCTGAGTGCCATTGTGACATATAGAAAATGTGTAGATCATAAATAAACCAACTCCAAATGAATATTTAATGGCTGTTATAAAATTTAACGTGCTCAAATTGAAGGCCATGGAAAAAATGGCCATAGTAGATGTGGTCAAACTGGCCAAAAAGGTGAAGTTGAAAATACGATTTATATTATCAGCTAACTGCAGCAATCTCTGATGTAAGAAAATGTGTGATTTGAGCTTTTCCTTGGCTCTGGCATCCTTGGCATCCAGATTTTCCAGCTGCTTGACTAAGCCATCAAAGTGAAGTTCCAATTGGGAGGTGCAGGCATTGATCAAAAACTGATTGGCCATCATTAAGCCTATATTTTGCGCGGATGAAAATATTTGGCTTATATACGAGGCACAGAAGCCAGGCATTGAGCCAACAATTTTCCAGGGATACCAGCTGTTGGTCTGTATCCTGTAGCTCAGTTCCTGGGACTCCGAAAGAGTTTCATAGACCATAACCAGTGGAGGAACTGCATTGTAGTAACAATTGGCAGCGATGTAGAACAAGGTGAACTTCTTCATCAAAAGGGTAGATTTTTTCAAGTAGTAACTGGTTCGATGGTTACATTTTCCGCGTCGGTCAAAGAGGTCCTGCAGTCCAGCCAGCACTTCCTCAATCTCTGGTCTATATATAAGCAGCACAAACATATTGAGAGTTCCCAACACAGTGAAGCCCAGCATGCTGCCCACATCCGATATATCCGCCACATATGTTAACAAATCCATTGATTTCCGATCGAGGTGATAGCCGTAGATACACAGGGAAATGTTATAGTAAAGTAGATTACTGCTTCCAATTATAAACATGACTTTTTGAATCAATGTCTGCCGTTGCCTCGGTGGCTCCCTGCCTTTCCATTCAAATCGCGGCATCAGGGCGTAGTGACAAGCGATGTCAGGGTAGCGCATGAAGTCCTGGAACTGCATTGGGCTAAGTACTACTTTATACTGCTGAAAATAGGCTCCTGCCAACCAGCAATGATGTCCTGAGAACGCACATCTGTTTATAATGATTTATCAGTTAAATTATAGATTCCTGCCATTAGCCAGGCGACAGGAAATTTCTCTATCTGGCTAAGAGTTTAATAACAAAAGCAATAAAGTTCAATAATCTTTTAGTTGCCATTAATATACAAAAATTTAATGTTAAATATTTAGGGCTTTTCAAACCCCAAACTTACCGCTAAGGTCAGGTGTGTACCATTTCTGCACATTGAAAAGCTACAGATTAGCATTATGAGCAGGCCAAAGAAATGCTTGACAGCTGGGCCCAAATCAAACGAGGTCATGCAAATGGCCAAGAAACACATACACAGAGTACTTGTTGACAAGACGACGACGAACGTGAAGTCAAACATGCTATTTACACTATCCGCCATGTTGAACAATCGACTCTGATATACGACGAGGGATCTCAGCTGATCCTTGGCACTCGGGCTTCGTGCATCGATTGCCTCCAGCTGCCTGGCCAAGCCGTCAAAGTGTATTTCCAACTGGGTGCCAAAGAAGCTGACCAAAAACTGGGCAAGCACAATGGTGCTCATGAAGATCTGGCACGAAGCAACTTGCTGGACGTATGCAGCACTGAAGCCGAAGACTGATCCTTGTGTGCGCCAGGGATACCATGTAACGCTCTGGACAGTGTAGGTTAACTGTCTTGACTCGGTCAAAAAGTGTTCCCAGAGCAGAAGAATAAAAGGCAGCAGATTGTAGTACACAACTGCTGTGCTGTTGAACACAACCAAATTTCTTGAATATTGCGTATACGCCTCGTAGTACTGCTGGGTACGGTACTCCATCTGTCCAGTGTATTCAAATAACTCCTCAAAGTCCATAATAATTTCCTCAATCTTTGGCTTATTGTAAAGCAGCATCCAAAGGTTGAGACTGCCCACAATGGTAAAACCGAGAATGCTGACCACAGAGGCCCATTCCGCCAAATAGAAATGCGGGTCCTTTGAAGATCCGTCAATATGATAGCCGTACATAATGATTCCGAAATTGTGGTACACTAATTGGAGTGCTCCAAATACGAGGAGGGCATCTTTGGCCAAAGACCGCTCTTTCCCAGCTGAACTCCTGCCTTTCCACTCGTATCTCGGCAGTAGTGCCATTCGACAGACCCAATCCAGGTATATCATAAAGTGCTCCAACTGCATGTGGTCTGGGATTACAACTGCCTTGACAAGACAGATTTCTTGATAAATTATTGTAATTGATTGGATTATCCAATGTGAGAACGTGCAACTGCTTCAACTAGATAATTGGAGGCCCTCATTACAAATTTAAAGGGAAAATAATTTGGATAATAAGATAACGAATTGTGCAATTATTTTAGAGAAATGTCTAGTCAGTAGTTTATCAGATTTGTTATCATTATTTTTTTTTCGATATCTTGTTGAGATCAAATTCTATAAATTTATTTTATCCTTTTCTAACTCTCCAGTTAGTAAATTTATTCCCGAAAACTTACCGCAAAAGTCAGATGAGTGCCGTCGCGACAGATTGTAAAATTATAGACCATGAATATGGTCAGTCCAAACAAGTGCTTGACGGCCTCGCCAAACTCAAACATGGTCATGGAGAAGCCCAAGAAGCACATTCCCATGGTTGCTGTCGATAGGCTGACGCAGAACGTAAAGTTGAAGATGCGGTTCACCTTGTCGGCCACTTTTAATAAACGGCTGTGGTAGGTGATCAGATATCTCAGCTGATCCTTGGCCGTGGGGTGACGAGCATCAATGGCCTCCAGTTGCCTAGCCAAGCCGTCGAAATGGATTTCAAGCTGGGTGCCGCAGAAGCTTATGAAGTACTGACTCAACATGATAGAGGCCATTAGCAGCTGACACGAGAACGTCTGAAGGACAAACGCCACACTAAAGCCTACAACTGAGCCTTGGATCTGCCAGGGATACCAAGTACTGCTTTGGATCTCGTAACTCAGCTCCTTCGACTCCGTCATAAAGTGTTCCCAAAGCATCAGGGTCAGAGGTAGTGAATCATAGTAGACAATTGACGCAGAGAATGCAATCACTAGTCCTTTTAGATATCGCGTATACGCCTCATAGTACATCTTAGGTCGATGTGTATTCATCCTGGCTTCCTTGAACAACTCTTCAAAATCTCCCAGCATCTCCTCGATCTGTGGCTTAAAGTATAGCAGCTTCCATAGGTTGAGAGTCCCCACAATGGTGAATCCGAGCATGCTACCTGCTGTGGCTAATTCCGCCACATACCGAATGGGATCCTTGGACGTTCTATCGACATGATAGGCATACAAGACGCATCCGAAATTGTGATATACCAAATGAAGGACTCCCACCACGAGGAGGATGCGTTTCGCCAGGAAAGAATGTTCTGCCGATGATTGTCTGCTCTTCCACTCGTACCTCGGCAGTAGTGCCATTCGACAGACCCAATCCGGGTACAGCATAAAGTCCTCCAACTGCATCTGGTCCGGGACTATAACTGCCTTGCCGTATGGTTACTTTTCTGGTAAATTTTCGTAATTTGGTGGTTAATCTACTGTGGGAACAGACAACTGTTTCGACTATGCAAATTGGTCATTAGGGACATTTAAAATTTATATGAGAGAGCTATTTGCGAATCAGTTGTGCAATTATTAAAATATAATATATACCACCTTGAAATGAGTCTAAAAATGTTGGCCAAATTGCATACATTAATTCTATCATATGAAATAATATTTGTTTGGAGATTAATAACGTGTTTCGAAAAGCTATTTTCAAGGTAATTTTTACAAAATACTGTCATAAGTATAATTAAGGAAAATAAGTTATTGTAGACTTAGTTATGACCTTATTTTTAAACGAGGTTTAAAATTTCCCAATTCGAACCTAACCCAAAACTTACCGCTATAGTGACCTCAGTCCCCAAGTAGCAAATGACAAAGTTGTACACCACAAAGGCTGCCAGGCCATTGATGTACTTAAAGGCAGAGGCCAGGTCAAGGAGCACTACCGCCACACTTGTCATGCAGATGGCAATCGTGGCACATATCAAGGCAGCCAGAAAGGAAAAGTCCAGAATGTGATTTACTTTGTCGCCCAAATTCAAGATTCGAATATGATATGCGATCAGCTTCTTTAAAGTCCGTTGGGCGTCCGGATGGCGGGAGTCCAGAGTAAGTAACTGCTCGGACAGAGCGTCGTAGTGCAGCTTCAAGTTATAGGTAACTATGCAGAGTATGTGGTGGGTGCCCACAGAGAAGGCCACGCCCTCAATGGAGGAGAGAACTGTGCAGAGGAATCCTATTCCATATCCCAAGGCCGAGCCGTGAGTTCTCCAGGGATACCACGTGTTAATCTGTAGCTTATACCGCATTTCCTTTTCATCCATCAGATACTCGTATAGCAAGGTCAACAGAGGAGCAATGTTGTAGTATGCGCAGAAGGCAACATAAAATATAAACTCGTATTTCATCAGGCGATTGGCCAAATCGAAGTAGTGCTGCCGGCGATAGTGCATTTCACTGGGCCTCGGATAAAGCTTGTCCAGCTCCGTGAGCACTTCCTCGATCTCAGTGCGGTAGTGAGTGAGGGCCCAGATATTACAGATTCCAATAGAGGTGAGCATCATGGCTCCGGCAGCTTCCGATAATGCCGCCACAAAACTCGCCGTATCCTCAGCCTTGCGGCCCACCGTCTGCCAGTGCACGAGTTCTCCGAAATTTTGGTACACCAGAAAAAAGGTTCCGAGGACAAAAAGCACCTTTTTTGCTTTCGCGTGTGAAATTATCTCTGCCGGGCGACCATTCCACCGAAATCGCGGCACGAAGCCCATCCGACAGGCCATGTCCGGATACTTCATATAGTCCTGCAGGTGCATTCTGTTGCAAGCTCCGATCGACTTTGAGTTGCTTTGAAATCTGCGGGCTTTTATTAGTAAGATTGTCAACCCTAAATGATAAATTTTTAATCAGTTGCGTCACAGGTGCTGAGAACAGGCAACTGTTCACTCGGGGTACTTATGGAAGGAAAGATGCAAGGGTATATAATAATGCCTTGCCAAACATGTATTTTCTCAATAATACATATAATACTTTTTATAGCAGCTATGGCTGATATCCATACTGTAGCTTAGTTTAGAATTAAGCATACAGTGTACAAATAAATAAATAGATACTTTTTATAGCAATTTATCTCCCCCCTGATACATAGTATAAAATTCAAACTCACCGCCAAGTTGACATCTGTGCCCATGTAGCAGAAGACAAAATTGTACAGGACAAAGGCCACCACACCAAGGATGGCCTTAACTGCAGATACCAAATCCAGTAAAAGTACTGCTACACTCGTCATGCAAATTGCAATTGTGGAACCAATTAAAGATACCATAAAGACGGAGTTAAAAATTCGATTGAATTGCTCTCCGAGCTGCAGAATCCGGCAGTGATACACAACCAGAGACTTTAACTTCTTGTGGGCCTTGGGATGGCGGGAATCGAGACTTAGTAAATGGCTCGCAATGGCATCGTAGTGCAGCTTCAGCTGGAAGGTAAAAATGCTGACTATATTCACAGTGGCCAAACTATTAGCAACGCCTATAAGACTGCCCAGGGCTTGGCAACAAAAAGCCGCACTGTATCCGGCTGCTGAACCATGAATCTTCCACGGGTACCACGATTTGGTCTGCGCCCTGAAGCTCAGGCTCTGTGCATCCGTCAGATATTCCCATAGAAGCAGCAAGATGGGCAACCCGTTGTAGTACACCAGAAAAATCACATAAAATATATATTGGAGCTTCATTAGAAAAAGTGGTAGTTCAAAGTAGTGCTGGCAGCGGTAGTGCCTTTGACCGGGTCTGGGATACAGGTCTTGGAGCTTCTTGAACGTCGCCTCGATCTGAGGACGGTTCTGCTTGAGTGTCAAAATATTAGCAAATCCCACAAAGCCTAGCATAAGGTATCCGCACATCTCTGATAATTCTGCCACAAACGATTGTTTATCCTTCAATGTTCGCCCTCGGAGATACCAATTGATGATCATCCCAATATTTTGGTAGCCCAGGGAAATGGCCCCGAGCAGGAAAAGAGTCTCCTTGACCTTCTTGTTGGTAAATCTAGGTATTGGTCGTCCTCTCCATTCATATCGTGGCGTTAGAGCCATGCTGCTGGCCTTGTCGAGATACTTCATATAGTCATTGAACTGCATTCTGTGCACTGTGGCCTTCTTCGCCGTTTGACCGTCTGTAATACTTTGATTTGCGAAGCCCAATTGAGTCACTTTAAATCAGTTTTGGCCATAGGCCCTGAGAACAAGCAACTGCTGTGGATTTCTCATATACTGTATTATGAAAAATAAGGTTTGGCGTATTATCTTTTACGATAGGTAGAAAAATTGACAAGGTAGAAATGCTTGCACCCTAGACCTAGTCTCAATTCATTTTATATATTATTGAAGAGACATTTCAATTTAATTTTTGACTTTAAATTAGAGTTACTAAAAGTGGTTGCAAGTACCATTAAAAACCCCAACAAATACTATTCAAAAAGGAGTCCCCATCATATATACTAATTTCAGTTATTGTAGTAAAAATATATCAAATACTTTTTTATAAAAACCCTACTCACCGCCAAGGTAACTTCAGTGCCCATGTAGCAGATGACAAACTGATAGAGAACGAAGGCTACCAGGCCACTGATAGACTTAAAGGCGGAAGCCGAATCCAGCAGGAGCACAGCGACACTAGTCATGCAAATGGCAATCGTGGAGCCAACGAGGCTGCTCACGAAGTTGAAGTTCAGGATGAGATTGAATTTGTCAGCTATCTGGAGAATGCGGCTGTGGTAGGCGATGAGAATCCTCAGCTGCTCATTGGACTCGGGGTGCCGGGAATCGAGGTTCAGTAACTGACTGGCCATGGCATCATAGTGCAGTTTTAGCTGGTAGGTGAACAAGCATACCAAGTTCTGAGTGGCTATGCTGAAGCCTACGCCCACGCATGAAGCCAGGACTATGCTGAGGTAAGCTAG
Source organism: Drosophila watanabei (assembly GCA_008042575.1). Taxonomy (NCBI): domain Eukaryota; kingdom Metazoa; phylum Arthropoda; class Insecta; order Diptera; family Drosophilidae; genus Drosophila; species Drosophila watanabei. The sequence continues at coordinate 20,807 of VNJS01007111.1, forward strand.
GCCGAATCCCAGGGCTGAACCGTGGACTCTCCAGGGGAACCAGGTGTTGGTCTGCGTCCTAAAGCTCAGCTCGTGGCCCTCCTCCATATGTTCCCAGAGAAGCATCAGGAGGGGCGCACTATTGTAGTACGTGTAGAATATCATATAGAATCGGAACTCGCATTTCATTATGAAAATTGCTATTTTGTAGTAGTGCTGGCTGCGATAGTGCCTTTCGCTGGGGTCGGGATAAAGCGCCTGGAGCTCCTGAAGCACCGCCTCGATCTGAGGATGGTTCTTTATCAGGGCATATATATTGGCAAATCCCACCATACATAGCATCAGAGATCCGCACATTTCCCCGATTCCGGCCACGAACGCAGCCGTATCCTCAGCAATGCGCTCATAAATATACCAATATAAAAATACACCAATAGTTTGATAGATCGAACAAATGATACCAAGTATTAGGACAGCCTTTCTGCCCTGCCTGTGCGGATCCCTGCCCAAAGGCCGCTTAGTCCATTGATAGCGTGGTACGCAAGCCATCTGACATGCCAGATCTATGTACTTCATATAATCGTGGAACTGCATTCTGGTTTAAATAGAGACTGACTTGGCTTTTGAAGGAGTCTAACCTTTATATCGGTATTTATTTCCGGCTGTAATTGAGCAATTTTAATTTAACAGTCCTGGGAACATGCATCTGCTCATACAGCGGACCTCAGTGATGGCTTTTCGGTTGTTCCTTATCTGCTTAAAATCTTACTATAAGGATAACTAAAAATGGTTTTAAATCACTAATGAAAAAATGAACACAATATTAAAATGAGTTAACAGTATTTTCCAATACCTAAAACAAAATCTAGCAACTCATATATTCAGTAGGATGGCTCCCACAAGCATTTGCTTATTCATTTCGTTAATATTTGTGTCGAGCTCGTAATGCGATGCCTTTCAGCTGGTTATCGGGCTTTTATGCGCTCGTCTATCGCCGCTGATATCGGCAGACAGACAAGTGCCGCTCGTTCTGCACTCCATTTCCGGCGGAAGTCCGCACAAGGAGACATTTTTATGTACCCACATGCTGTGCCTGCATGTTCCAGCGCAAGTGTGTGTATGTTTGTGTATTGTACTTGGCGCTTGTTTACTTCTTTGTTTATGGGCCTTGCCCCCGGCTCGTTTACGAGTCCATCCTATTGCCAGTTTTTATTGTTTCTTTTATTTTGCGGTCTTCTTGGTTGCGCCTCATATGCTCCATGCTTCGTGCCCCCGGACCCGGGTCCCGGGTCCTTATTCCACGTTTTTGCCCCAGGATATATGCTGGAGCGTTTTTGTTTGCTATTGATTTATGGTTTGGTGATTTCGCTCCTTGTGCAGGATTTTCTGTTTACTGTCGACGTCTCATCAGCGTTTTGTTGCGGTAATTAAACTCTGATTGCTTTTCAATTGTTTTTATTGATTGGCAGAGTTGGCACTTCTTTTTTAATCGGGCTTCTGTTGATTCGCAATTAGCCACCGACTACGAGTCAAGGCACTGACTTAAATTCGTTTGAAAATTCCTTTCCCTTTTTGGACCCAGAGAGGGAGGGAGAGTAGAGTAAAGTGGAATTTATGAAGACAAACAAAGGCGGAAAACTTGGCAGGACTCGCCCAGGCCAATTGCCAAAGGACTCAAATCGAGCGGCAGCTGCGCGTAATGGACAATTTGAATTATCCGTCCGTCGTCGCCGGTGGCGGCGGTGGAGGAGTGTGAGTAATAGTTTTGGCAGCCAGCGCCTTTTTGGCCAGGCCAGCAATTTATGGAGATCCACGAGCCAAGGGCCACTACATTTTGGCCAAGAGCCGTAGTCGTTGCCGGAGCCGGGCCAGAGCCGGTCCACATTCATCTCCTTCGTCCTGGACGCTGCTGACAATGGCAAAGGCAAAGTTATGGGCCACCAACTCAGACAACTCGCAACTGTTGGACTTATCGATCGGATGGGCGGGCCTTTTAAACTAATTAAGCCCCGGTAAGAGGAACAACACATGCTACTAATTTGCGAAATTAACGTGTTTGCTTTGGCCGCTCTCGAAATAAATTACCGAAAGAAAAAAAGAACAAAATTACAACTGGCCAAAGGTGAGGGCAATGGCCATAAATTCGCATCGAAAGCAAATTCCGTGCTGCAACTTGTTTACTCCCGCAAAAAAGGTTTGCCTCCGGTTCGGGTCGGATTCCTCCTTTTTCGATCCCGATCCCGTTCCCGCTTTATTCCCCGGGGCCAGAAATTACAGCCAACTAGGAAATTTATGTGCAGCTCCATGGAAATTAAATGCTCTCTGGGCCGCCGGCCCTAGCGCAGCTGCTCGGACTTCCGGCTTCCTGAGGCGCTGCTATCCTATTTTGACAAGGATCTATGAAAATAGTGTGAAAAATTATTGTTCCACTCCCCCGCTTGGCATTCTAAACTGCTAAATTAAGATAAATGAACACACTTAGCCGGGGGAATTTATTTGTTTTGATAAGCGAGCAACGAGTCTGGTCAGAATCGCAAAAGGGATGCGGCTTTTAAATAAATCGTTTGGAACAAACATGTGTTAGATATCTGAAATGACTCCCACTTTAATTAGAACCAGAAGAAGCGAATTGAAAGCGAAATTTCTCAGTTTAAATCTATGGCCAAAAAATATAAATATTCTCTACTATTTAGTATGATTCTGCTATGCTTTTAGTCAACTTTTTTAATAAGCCCGGAAAGATCAACAGCGGAACTGGACTCTTCGAGTCCAAATGACTTTGGCTAATAAATAAAGTTCGGCGATGCCCAGGTAAACACTCGGCATGACCCACAAAAAGTTTGTGTCCAAATAAACAGAAAGCAGAAAGTGCCAGCGAAACCGAACCCGAAATAAAAGAGCTCCCAAAACATGGGCAAAGTAGTTGGGGCCGGAAATTGTTTGCTGATGTTGCTTAGATTTTTTTCGTGCAATTAGTTAAACCATAAACGGAAAGTGTTGCATATGAAATATATGACCAAAGAATGCCAACAAATTGCCGGAGGCCGGCAAACGAATATTTATGGGTAAAAACGGGACAAGCATACAAGAATAGACCAATGCAGTACGCTATATTTATGGTAAAAGATTTTGGAATTAAATTAAAACTTAGAAAATTTGACTGTTGTTTATAAAAACATATTCAAAGTAATAATTAGCAATTAAATACTATGTTTATGAATTGTATTTTCAAAAAAAAAAAAATAGTAAACCTTTACATTAAGGACTATTCATATTTAAACATAGCTTAAGGACTTTTGTTTGTTTGTCAAGGTTTTATATATCACTAAGAAATGTTAAAAATTAATAGATTTGCCTCTCTGGAAGGTTAAGGTATTTTAACTAATTAAAGATTAGTTACTGAAAAGTAAATGCCAAACAAAGCAATGACTTGGAAAGCCACTTAACGGAGACACCTTTCGAGCTTCGTGGACCCGTGTAAGTTTTGTTTTTGCCTTTGGTAGCACATCTCTGGTTTCTGTTTGAAGGTGGCACACTGGCCAACATGTTGTCTGAAATGCCTTGGCTTAATTTATCTTGTTGTCAGGCTGCTTGGCAGCAACAAATGCAGCCGCAATAGCTGAATTACTCGCACACACGCTTGGGCCAAAACTTGGCCAGGTGAACTCCTGGTGAAAGTGAAACTGGGTCGCAAGAAAGTTTTTGGCGTCGCCCACCTCCTGAATTTTTTTTCGGTAGTGGGAGTGGGAACGGTTGGTAGGGGACGACAAGATAAAACGGACACACACCCAATGTGTTTTTCGTTTTTACGGAGAGTGAGTTTTTGGAGAGGAGAGCTAGTGTGTGAGTGTGAAATAAAATGAAGAAAATTGTTGCCTACTTGTGGGGGGAGGACACCCCACAAACAGGAAGGAAGTGAGGTTTTCGGGGCCCCCAAAGATGGCCAAGCAATTTGTTAGCAGGTCGAGCAGAGAGAGAGCGTCTCACTGCAAATGTAATTTACTGCCAGACGATATATGCCCGGCCATAGAAATATTTTGGCCGGAATTTATTTGCGGTCATTTTAGCAGAAGCAAAACCAAATGAATTTAAAGATCTCCGCAACCTATTACAAAATACCCTCAAAAACGTGCGTTGTCGCTGCCCCTTCACTTATTGACACAATGTAATGTCAGTTTTAAATAGTATTTATTTGGCTTCCTTGTCTAGACTGTCTCCGTGGTGACATTACAAAGTTGCCAAGCTGCTTGTGTTTTCGTAGTGCCCCTCAGGCTGTCAAGAGTGCCAAAAATTTGTCTGAATTTTGTGGAAAGGGTAGCTTATAACAAAAATTATATTTACATGATTTAGGCCATAGTATTTTTGTTCACAGAAGTGGGTACAAAACTTACTAATAAGTAACTAAGTGTAGTGTTTTAAGAGAGATTTTTTTTAATAAAAACCATTAAACTAATCATGGCAAAGCTGATGGCAGGACCTTCGCGCTCTCCTTCAAGCACTTTTGAGCAAACTCGATCCCCTCCTTGGCATTCTCTTGCAGGACAGGTAGTAGCTTGGCCATTGCCTCCTGTTCAGCACTGCTCATCTCGGGAAGTGGTAGGAAGTTCTTGATCCCGTCCTTTCCTAGCTCCAAAGGACTGGCGAAAAAGGGGGCATCCGTCAGCTCCGAGGCAACAAAGGCGCACTCTACAATGCCCTCCTCTCCTCTCATTCCACGCAGCAACGAGTCCACAAATCTGGCTCCGGCAAAGGCCATAGACAGGGTGGCTGATCCCGTGCCTGCCTTGGCCTTGACCACCTCTGTGCCTGCCTCCTGGATGCAATGTGTCATTTCCTGGATCACAGCGGGATCGGCTTTAAACTCTGGCTGGCACTGCGAGATGAGAGGTAGAATGGTGATCCCAGCATGGCCACCAATCACAGGAATCTTTACTTGATCCGGTGAAATGTTCATGTAGTCGCCGATGAACTTCTCCGAGCGTACCACATCTAAGGTTGTAATCCCGAAGAGGCGCCGCGGGTCTAAAACCCCATTAGCTTTCAGAACCTCCGCCGCGGCTGGCACAATCATATTCACGGGATTTGTAATGAAGGCCAGCAGGGCTCTGGGACAGGCCACGCTTATTGCAGAGGCCACCTTAACGGCCACTGTTCCATTGGCGGCCATCAGCTGATCGCGCTGCATTCCCGGCAAGCGAGGCATTCCAGCTGCCACAACCACCAAATCCGCTCCACTCACCGCCTGCTCCAGCAGATTCTCCCCCGAAAAACTAGTCACCACTCCTGACGTGCTGACGTGCGACAAATCCGTGGCGATTCCCTTCATCTCGGCGAGATCGTGCAAAGCCAGTTCTTTGATTCCCGGACCGCTGCGAATAAGGAGCGACAGGGGTTGGCCTATTCCTCCGCCAGCTCCCACAATGGACACCTTGAAGGTGCGGCGGGAGAAGCGCCATGGAGCTGAAAAAGCGATTTTCGACAGGAGCTTTACTAATAACATCTTGTACGAAATAAAATATATTATGAGACAGTTCTGTCGTTTGACATTGCAAAGAAAAGCCTACTAAAGATCGGACCGATTTATATGTCGTCGTAGGGCAAATTGGAAGAGCTGGTTGAAGTGAAGAAAAAACAAGAAAGGAAGCTAACTTCGGCACGCCGAAGTTGGTATACCCTTGCAGATTTCAATTGTATAAATTATAATCTATCCTTATATAATATAATATGAACTACTTTCATATTCATACAGTTTTACATTTTTTTTACATATTTTTAAATGTTTACATGTAAAGTTAATGTAATTTACCTCCACATTTACCGATCGTTTGTATGGCAGCTATATGATATAGTAGTCCGATTCTTATGAAATTTACAACAAAATTCTGAAAAAATATAAAATACTTGTATCTCCAAGTAGAAGAAATTATGTTGAAAACTGACAAAATTATAATATTTTTTCTAAAAATTTCCCGACCGTTCCTATGGCAGCTATATGATATAGTCGCCCGATCTGGCCCGTTCCGACTTATGTACGAGTGAGAGTATATAGAAGACTGTATGCAAAGTTTCATTATGTAGTCCGAGTTTTATAA
>VNJS01007119.1:0-21490 GCA_008042575.1 Drosophila watanabei
AAGTAAGTAAAGTTCATCAAACAAAAATTTTTTTAAATTTAATTTGGAAATTTTGTGGAAAAGTTTAGAATTTTTTTTCTCAACATTATATTTATAATTAAATCAAATTTATATGACTTTTTGAAATTACTGGCTTTTTGAGCATCTTATGCCCCCAAGAAAATCTGACATATGCCTTTTTCCAATATCCAAACTTGTTCTAGAGCATATGTCTGCACAAAAACTCAAAAGAAAATAAAAAAAGTGTATCAATAAAAACTGAAATCTTGAAACGAGTAAAATAACAAAAAACCGATAAAAATAAATTATTAAAAAAATGAAAATCAACCTTCTTTTGATCCCAAAATAAAGTCTGTTCCCTTGTTGAGCTGAGGATAAAGCAGTAAGCCCACAATATGGCTTAATGTATTTGAGCGCTTTCGGCGCAAACATTAAAAACTGAAAAACTGCGCCGAAAAATAAGCAGCCAAGATGGGAAAACACAATGCTGCTGCTTTTGGCCAAGACTTCAAAAGCGTCACCGGGGCTGCACTCAGCCGAGAACTTTCGACGAAAGTATAGCTCCAGGTGTCGGACAACTGGCCGGGTTCCCACGAACTTGCCGCTTTTGGAGGAGGACTACTGCCGCTTTAGCAGAGCGTTAAATTACAGCATTTTGACAAATCATCGGGCAAACAAAGCAACACAAGCCGAGCTGTCTATAGGACATTAGAGCCGGCTAAGAGGAAAAAGCATCGGCTGCATCAATCATAAATATTCTAAGCCGCAAACACTGAGGATGGCTTTGAGCCTTTGTCAGCGTGTTGGCCAACATGTGAGGGAGAGAGAGTGAGTGTGAGTATGTGCGGTCGTGGGTGTTCGTGGCTAATTGCATTAGCAGCCAGCTATGTGGCCTCAAATGCCAAGACACGGCCTGATAAGCCTTCGTGCCTGCGCCCAGGCCCGTGGCATTTGCGTCAATTATGGACTTTTGCAGCAATTAAATTTTAATGAGCAATGCAACATGCCGCCGCTTCGACATCGTTTTAAGGCTGGTGAAGCGAAAAGTCCTTGGATAACATATAATTCCCACTAACAGGATGCAGCGGACAGAAGCAGCTTAACCGAGTCTCATAGGTTCGGGCTTTGGACTTTTCCATGGAAAATACGTAACATAATTCGTTTAATCATGGTTGTGGATTAATTTGTACTTGGTCTTTTATGGAAATTAAAAACTCAATTATAATTATTAAATAAGAGAGTTTATCTCAATTTCCTGGCAAGTATTATGGATACAAGTTCTGTTGTATAGAAAATAATGTTTCTGCTATATAAATGTTTCAATTTTTCAGTTCTATTTTTCCACGTGCACCTAATAGTAGCTTTAGTTTGTTGAATGCCATTTAAAATTCATTGATCAAATTAAGGCCTACAAAATGGCCCATTTCCCACCTTGTCGAACCCAATTTAGGGGCTCCATGGCCCAGATTGCATGCATTTGGCTAAAACAAAGCGATGGACTGCCACCGCAGGCTTGTCCCATCGCATGACCCGAACCTATTTGTCCAATTATATGGCTCTTGTCGCATAAACCGCGAAAAGTTAAATATGTCCGATTTGCACTTAAGATAAAATTGCAATAGGGCCTTATGAGTTAATAAACGTGTTCAACAAGCAGGGCTCATTGAAGGCCAGGAGCGCTGCGGGTTTTAGGGCCCAAAACAGATATCTTTTAGGATTAATTAGATACTTTCCAAATACATATAACTTACATTTAAACATTAAATATTATTTAAATACATTTTAAAGCTTTGTTTTTAAGTTACTTTAGTAAGTTAGACCGCTCCTGTGCTTTGAATTGTCATTACTGGCGTTGACTTTGACCCGGCAGAACCATAACCATAACCTGCTAAATGCTAGGCATGCTCCGCCATCCACTGTGTCCACATGCAAAGGGCGAGGCGTCCTTCAACTTGACAGTAACAACCCGGAGTTCGCCCAGCCAGTATGGCAAGTCAGGCCGCAGAGCTCATTCTCCAGGAGCGGGACATTTTCCCACGAAATCTTTCGGTTGGCAATGGAACAGGAAGCATCCAGTTGTTGGACAACTCCTTCGTCCTGGACATGCTCTTCAGCATCACGCAACTGTATCACTTCAAGAACTTTATTTTCTACATTTCGGAGCGGTTGGATCTGAAGAACAAGGACTCTCAGGAGTTCTTCCACGACTTCTGGACATACTTTCCCTTGGCTCCCAACGTGATTATAACCCGCGAGCACTACGCGCCGATGCCGATGATGCAGTTCATCAGCACTCCCTCGCTGGTGATGATTTACACCACAGATCGCGATGATCCCATTATGGAACTGGCCGCCCAGAGTCTGCACGGGATTCGGTGGCTCAAGACGATATTTATCGTGTATCCCAGCCTCAAGAGTCGCGACTTCGAGTCGAGTTTGGAGTCCTTTGCGGAATTTACAGCCGAGATAAAGGACATCTACGACTGGGTCTGGAAGCAGCAGTTTATCAACACCGTCCTGGTCACCATCAAGAACAATGTGTTCCTGCTGGAACCCTATCCCACGCCCTCGGTTATCAACAAGACGGGCTCATGGAGGCCTGAGGAGTTCTTCCAAAAGTACGCCAAGAACATGAAGGGCTACGAGGTGAGGACGCCCATCCTATACGATCTGCCGCGGGTCTTCAAGTCGGATCGTCCCACCAATAAGTTCGAGAATAATTTTGTCCATGGCACCAGCGGCAACCTGTTCCTGGGATTCCTTGAATTCGTAAACGCCTCGCTGGTGGACACCACTTCGGACATGACATACGACTACCTGAACATGACGTACCTGCTGGACCTGGTAGGCCAGGGGGTGTACGAGACGCTGATACACTCCTTCACCGAGATCACAAGCAAGTATGCGATGAGCTATAGCTACCCCATCGGCATTAACGATTGTTGCATCATGGTTCCCTATCGCAACCAGTCACCGGCGGATCAGTATATGCAGGAGGCTCTCCAGGGCAATGTGTGGCTCCTGATTATCCTATTCACGCTCTACATAGCCCTGGCCATCTGGCTGTGCTCTCCTCTGAGACCCAGGGACTTCAGTGCCGCCTTTCTGCAGTCTATTTGCACGCTGACCTACATGCCGCCCACATTCATCATCCGCACGCCCACGTTGCGTATGCGCTATCTGTACATTCTGCTGGCCATCATTGGCATCGTGACATCGAACATGTACATCTCGAAGATGACCAGCTACTTTACTACAGCCCCGCCATCGCGACAGGTGGACACGGTGCAGGACGTGGTGGAGGCCAATCTGAGGATTCTAATGCTGGCCGTCGAGCACGAGAGGATGGCCAAGTCGCCACGGCAATATCCGCCCAGCTACATGCGTCAGGTGGATATTGTGGACAAGCACGTGATGGATCTCCATCGGGAGCCGTTCAACACCACTTTTGGCTACACCGTCACCAGCGATCGCTGGCGATTCCTGGACATGCAGCAGCATCACCTGCGGAAGCCCATCTTCCGGATGACGGACATATGCGAGGGTCCCTTCTACCACGTCTATCCCATGCACGCGGACTCGCACCTCCGCTCACCCATGACGGAGTACATCATGATCGCCCAGCAGGCGGGTCTTATGAACCACTGGAAGCGCGAGGCCTTCTGGGAGGCCGTGCACCTGCACCGCATCCAGGTGCATCTTACTGTTGAGGAGCCCATGGCCCTCAGCCTGAGCTTCTTTTCCAGCATGCTGCGAACTTGGACCTTCGGCCTGGTTGTGTCTGGAATGGCCTTTGCTGCGGAGATGAAGTGGCACGAGCATGTGACCCTCAGGCGCCGCCCTGTAGTGAAAATAACCCGCAAGCCAAGGTCCTTTCTCAGGCGCTTTATGAGGGTGTAAAAAGAAAAGATAATTGAAAGCTTGTACATCTCACTATGTATCTTGTTACTCTAATCAATAAACGTAAATAGCTTAGAACTTTATCTAAAGTCCGACCAGACTTAATCCCTTAAAGTTCATTGGTAAACAAAGAGATTACGCGATGTGCCTTTAGATAGAACCTCTAGAACGAACACAATCGCGGCTAAGGCACTCATCACCAACAGAAATATAAAGGCAATGGCCAAGTGTTGCATTCCGGCGGATGTGTACTCCTGATTCTCCGGCAGACGCTGAACCAAACCGCCATGGAGGGCAGATGCGAAACTGCTGCGGGCATAGAAGTTTAGCAGACCCGAGGAGTGGATGCGGAATGTGAAGTACTCGATGTCACGCCACAAGGTTGAGTCCATCTGCAGGGGAAAGGCCAGGTGGTAGGACCCGAAGCAGATGCTGCTCATCTTGAAGAGGCGCTGCTTCAAGTGCTGCTGCTGCTCGTCGAGGAACTGCCACTGATCCTCGGTTACGAAATAGGCAAAGGAGCTATTGAATCGCGTTTGGTGAGCTGCGAAGATGCCAGAGTCCACGGGTCTTAGCAGCTTGAGGAACGCCTCGGGCAACTCCTTATTCAGATTCAGCAGGAACTCCATCTCGTAGTCAATGATCATGACGGGCAGCTGGGCACTAACAATGTCGTCCATGGTGTTGATCTGGGCGTGGAAGAGGTTCACAGTCAGAATGCTGCCCAAATTCGAGGTGTAGTACGCCGAGAGAAAAAATCCGTGGAAGAAGACCGTGCCGAGAAGCAGAAACCGAAGAAGGCAGGGCTGCTGCACCTGGCCCTCTGTGGGCACATTGATAATGTAGCAAAAGGAGTCCAGAACAGCGCCGTGATAGCCTAACCAGTCTCCTCCAAACAACCTGAGCCACATCAGCTCCAGGAAAACCAAGGCGAACAGAGCTCCCACAGCGAAGAACCACACGTTCCAGGCGAAAGGTTGCAGGGGATACAAGTACGTGGACACACTGTTGTAGAGTGGAACCATCAGGCACCATTGCACTACTAGCAAAGGGTAGGTCTTCTCCAGCTCCTCGTCGGGCATGAACAGGGCGTAGGCGTGGGCACAGAACTCCATCTTTCGCTCTCGGACCAACTGCAGGGTCTGCTTCATATTGATCACCTTGCCGCCCAGGGCGTCGGGCGGCATGGGGAGCTCCGCAAAGGTTCCATTAACAAACTCGACAAAGGTCTCAATGATCCGATAGGTACTCCCGTCGTTGCGACCTCGGGACTGAAACAGGTGCGGCAGGTCCTGGCGCAAGGGCGTGGCGAACCCGTAACCCTCCACGTCAGAGCGTGCATTCAGGATCTTGCTGTACATTTTCCTCATATAAGTGTAGAAATCTGTGCGGTTCTCCAACACCATGGCAGGGAACTTGGTCACGCCAAAGAGCTGATTGTAGCCCTCCTCCAACTCGAAGTAGACCAAAGAGTTGATGAACTGCTCCCTGTAAGCGAAGAGAAGTATGTCCTGGATGGGCTGCATGTCGCTCACTTTGTCCACGTACATCATCATCGTGAAGTAGAAGTGCCGTCCGAGCAGCACCTTGGTAAACACGTTCATGATGGGATCATCTGCCCCCGTAGTGAACACAAAGCTCATGTGGTTCCTCTTGGCAGAGGAGTGAATCATCCGCATATCCGTGTTGTTATTAACCACCGTCTGGGTGGCTGCCTTCCCGAAGGCCTCGTCGATGCGCATTATGAACTCGTCGGTCTGCTCCAGGCGCTGATGGGGACTGACAAACCACACGATTTCCTGGAATATGTTCTGCTGGGCAAACGGAGTCAACAAATCGAGGACGTACTTCATGTTCCATCCTTGGTTCGCCGGGCATGTCAACAGTAGGAAAAGGCCAATAAGTGCCGAAGACCGCATGTCTAAGCCCAAGAAGCTCCACGAATTAATTGAGCAAGCACACGTTCTGCTAAGCAGGTTAAGTTGTTTGCTCCGATTGGAAACTCTTTCCATGGTCGGGGTAATGGGACCTGTGGGAAAGCTTGAGCCTTGTCTCCCAAAGCACCAATTAAAATATCCTTTTACGAATGTTATGCGCCGTTTTATGTTGACTGAGGTGAACCCTGCATGCTAAAGCCCCTCGTGCATTCAAAAAGAATATAGTAAACATCCCTTTGACGCTTTTTGCTAATGAATCCCCTGATAATTAATCCGTGTTTCATTTTAGTAAATAAGCTGTAAATATTGGTATTTATTTACTCTTGAAGTTTGATGTTTAAGTCATTATATCCTTGCGGTCACTTAAATTATTTTCTAATTAATTCTTTCTTGCTTTCAAATTGTTTCAATACAAATTGTTAAATTCCTGTATAGATCTCAAAGTATTTTTTACCAGATTTCGTTTTCTCAAAAAAACCAAACATGAAATCATCCATCATAGCACTCAAAACGATCATATTGCAGTTGTCTTTCCCTGCGACGATGAATAAACAGCTCCAGGGCATAGACCACCGAGCTGAGGGGTAACCCCAAAACCAGGACTATCCAGGCTGTGCTGAAGAACTCCAGATTCAGCGGCTCCACGGGATACGTGTCCAGGAACACCTTGGCGTAGCCAGCTCGCTTGGCATAGCGAAAGGCCACATCCTCCCAGTGGTTCCACAGTCCCGCCTGCCAGGCATACAGAATGAAGTGGTCCAGGGAAATCGCAAAGCTGGCATTGATGCTCATCGGCAGGGCGTTGAAGAGGCCGCCGAAGCACACCTGGGACAGGTGGAAGTACGGCTGGATGAGCACTCGCTGCTGCCGGTTGAAGAACAACCAGGCGTCCTGGGTGACCACATAGGCGTAGGAGCGCGAAGGACTCGCCAGCAGGGCCTGGTAGTCCTGTCAGCTGCGCGCGTCAAACTGCGGATCCAACGGGGTGGTGTCCACCACCGGCAGCCAGCGCAGCTCCTCCAGCAGCGTCTCCGGAATGACAATGCGCAGCTTCGAGTGGATCAGATCCGCCCAAGTATCAATGGGGCGAAGGAACACCGGCTTCATGTCGAAGGCCGTCATGTGGCTGATGTGGTAGTTGGTCAGTATGAAGCCCAGGATGAAGAGCATCATGTAGAAGACGATCACGCGCAGCGTGGCGTGCTTCAGCTTCACCGTCATGTTCATATTAGGGCTGAACATCAGCAGGGCCATGGCGTGGAGCACGTTCCGCGTATAGGACCTTGTCGCGTTCCCCGGCTCCCGCCAGTGCACGTAGCGCAGCAGGAGGGCCACGTAGAAGGTGCCCAGGACGAGGCACGTCCAAATGTACCTGCCCAACGGCCACACCATGTACATCCACTTGGGCAGCTCGGGTGCCAGTGGCACCATCACACAGTTCATCATCAGCTCCAGCGGATAGCTGTGCCGCGACAACGTGGAAAACTCGCCGATCTTGTCCGGTCGTATAGTCACTCCATGCAGCGAAAGGTTGTATATGCCGGCGGCAATGTCCTCCTCCACCACCGACTTCTTGGGCAGGCTCTCAACAGGATCCAGCTCCAGTCGGTAGTGGTGCGCCTTGGCGAAATGCTTCACTAGCTCCAGGTAGGGGCCGGCGTAGACGACATCCGGATGCAGGGTGTCGTTGAAGATGAAGGCGTGCGGAATGTCAAAACTGTACGGCGAATGGATCGTTCCATTCGCCAGCTCCGTGTCGACCAGCATTTTATTGCCGACTATTGAAATTGGCGTGCTCCTGGCCACCTTTATACGGGTGACATTCCATCGATTCTGCACGCAAAAAGCTGACCCTGAACCTGGCAGACTGGCTGGCGACACAGTCGCTATATAGTATAGGAAATCCGGTTTGTGTTTGAATGCAAAAGTTCAAAGATCTGGCCGTTTAATGGCACGTTTTTGTGTCCTGCCGATTATCGCAGAGATTGGCCATGGAACCCACACTTGGAGCGCGGGCAGGGCAGCATGTAAAGCTATATGCCACTTGTCAAAAAAAATATTTTCACAAATACGGAACGGACTTTGTTATGCGGTCCGATGCGCCATTCCCCAAAACCTTTGCGTGGTTATTGGAGCACGGGTACTTTCACCGTATACAAAAAGCGTCCTATATTCAAAAAACAGGCCACTAAAGTCATACAAAAAAATCCCCGCGTGGACTTCACGGCTCTTATGTGTGTTGTGCAGCTTTCATGTATATACTTTTCAATTTTTTTTTTAGGGCTTCGAAGCTGCAAAACGACGAGGGCGACGATTTCCACCCTAGCACGATGGCCGTGTTTGCAAATGGGCCACACAATAAAAACAAAAGTGCCATTTAAATAATATTGCACTTATGGGTAATTACAGAATCGTTAAACGCAAAATTAAATCAAACTGGATTGTACAAGTTATGGTTGGCGAGTTTCGGTTGCTGGCAATCGAAACCTGTTCAGGATTGTTGCAGGACTAGCGAAAAGTTCACCGAATGTCGAGGATACTACATATGTATGTCTGTGTTTGTGGATAGCGAACAGGCTGCCCCTTTATATTTATTAATTGAACCGCTGCCGAGCCAATGAAGTATTAATCCCAGGTGAATAAATAAATCCATTTGCCACAAGTTTGTATGAATGGCCCGCTGAAAAAGGGGCTTCAATTATTGTATATTTCACCGAACGAGTACAGAAAAAATATCATTAAAAGTGGATACCAAAAATGTAAGTTCAATGACGCGTTTTATTTGCTGATAATTAAAGAATCTTTATAAGATCTTAAATAATGAAACCTGATGTAAAGAATATTGTATTTCAAAAGAAACCAATGGAAAATTAATGTAAAATTCTGAAAATTATAGGAGAAATCCGTGTATGTTAAAAACAAAACGAAAATTACAAACTCACTTCCTATTTAAACCGAAACAGTCCTGTAAATAATATGTTGACTTGATAAGAACAACGTTATCATCTTTAAGTTGGTTGATAAGACACGGGCAGCACTTTGATTTACACAAAAATTATTGATTAATACTTGCAAAAATAATACAAAATAATGTTACTTTTTTTAAAAGACCCATTAAAAACATAACATTTAAAGCAAACCAGCAACTACAGAGAAATAAGTTAAATTCCATAATAAAATCCCATTGGGATCATTGGTCACAAATTTGTTTATCCCAACTGGGTAAATAAATATTTTTAAATTCTTTGGTCTTTCCCATAAAATATGTAAAAGAAATTCAAATAAATCCATGCCCTTGGTGTCGCATCGTTCTAAATGTATTCATGGTTCTTATTTTTGGAACTTTTTTGCTTTCGCAACCACCGAACCGGCCGGCCCCCCAAAATATATAGTATTTAGAACCGGAGAACAGCAAAACCGATGCTGATAGCATAACGAATCCACGCCCCATTCCCGCCCCAGCAAACCCACTTCCACTTCTGCTGGCTTGGCAAATTCAAATTAATTTATGAACCAAAATCTTGTTTATCGGCAGTCGGTCTGCCGGTCTGTTGGACTGTCTGTGGCTGTGGTTGGTTGCTTTGAAGGCAGCTCGTACTTTCACTGTTTTTGGCCGCCTGTTGTTGTTGTTACTACTGCGGTGATTAGAGGTACTAGTTGCTCCAGAAAACGAGTTGTTAAAGAGCCAGAAGTGCAGGCAAATCCGACCGCTGCTGCTGTAGCTATACCCAAAACCGTAGCCAGCGAGCTGCTTCTGTTGGCAACTCGCGGTCGCTGATTCATGTGCCTTCGTAGCCGTGATCGTCTAGTGGTTAGGACCCCACGTTGTGGCCGTGGTAACCCAGGTTCGAATCCTGGTCACGGCAATGCTGCAAAATGCATTGTCACGGAGAAGGTGCAGTTTTTTTTATTATTAAATATATTGCTTAAATCTTAATAAGAAAATACAATATTTTAAAATGTATAGTTTATTGATTTAGATTTTATGGCCTTATGACATCAAGAAGACCTAAAATGTTCGCATTCTTTAAATATATTATTTATTGATATTTTAATATGATAATTTTTGGATAAATCAAGTTGTAAAAAACCAACCAGCATCCCAACTTCGTAACAGCCTCAAATCAGCATTATTTTCATTTCGAAAAGCTTTTATGCGTCAGTTTTTATTAAGGTTATTATGATAGTTTTATTAAGGTTTATAAACACTTGTGTCTAGTTCTGACCATTTTAATTAATTGCCGGTTAGCTTACCACTAGATATCTAATTACCAGCTAGTTAACCACCAGATATCTAACCAGCACTATATGCTTTTGCAAGCGCACTCCCATTTAGTCATGTTCCCAAAAACCTCATTTAGTGATCCTTAAACTTTAAAGCCATCATTATATACCAATTAAAGGTATATCGCCCCCAGGGTGCATAACTTACAAAATAGACACCGGTAAACGTTATTCAATTACGTTCTTTAATCTAATCTTAAACGAAAATTGATTTATTTTATCGCTTTGTGAAATACCACACGTTAAATAATAAAGGAAAACACCTGTGCTTGGCTCCAATTGTCCTGCCTTGCGGCTTCGACTTGCGAACTCAACGGCAACTGGCATTGACTTGAATTTTAATTTAATTGTGAGCAATTGACAGAAATACACAAAAACCCACTCCAGGCCAAAGGCAGCTCGACCGAACGATATTAAGACGCTGCCAGCTGGTGTTGACATAGAAACGCAATAAAAAATACGGGCACCCAAAAGCGAAAAGCAGACGTAACATTAAACATCAATAGATTCTGGGACTCTGACTACCCTAGAGGTCTAGGAAATATAATAGAGAATATTCATATATTTACGTGGGAAATTATGGAATATATCAATAATGAAAGAAGGTTCTATTGGCCCGTTCTTACAAGAGATCCCATATATTACTCTAAGGACTTTTATCTGTACTTGAGCTTTGACGACTATAAAACTTGAGGTATAATACGAGATATCGCAACCTAAAAAGAATTCCTCCCTTCACCCTACTTCCAGAAAGGATCCTATTGCACTAAAGTGCCAGGGTATCGGCCAAAAAATCACTCAAAATCAATTGAATGTGGCCAGCACTGGTTTCGGGGAGTAGCAGCAGCAGACAGCAGCAGCAGCAATGAGGGAAATCAACGTGAAAATAGCGACGACAATGCGTTTTGCTGTCGCTGGGAGGCAAGTGCTTATTGGATTTTGGCCGTGAGGAGCGGGTGACAGCGCCTGGTCGTAGGAGGACCGCCGGTAAATGCGAATACCACCGACTGCTGGCCACGACAGCTGATACGGCGGAGCCGAAGCGGGAGCTGAAACCATGATTAAATGCCGGAACAGACGCTGCTATAATTGCTCCAGTTCGGCGGGAATCATGTCTCCCACTTCCCCAATGGCGGAATTTAACTTTGGCGCAAATAAAACGACCAGGCTCATGTGAGACAATCGTATTATTTACCATACGCAACGGGAGCACAATACACGTACAATGCAATGGCCATTTCCATGCCGTTTCATTGAAAATAAAGTAAAAATACAAATATTAACCGCAAAAGCCTTTCGCTCCCATCTGCGGGCCGCCGTCAGTGGGTGGGTGTGCACTCGCCTGTATTTATGCATTTATATTCCACGCAATCACTGTGTGGGTGTGTGTGTTTGTGGGCATATTGAATGGATAAAAGGGATTTGCGTCTGGCCGGGTGAGTACGTCCTTTCTCGCCATGCGAGCACACATATCTATATATTATGGCCCAATGTCTGGGAGCCCATTGCGGAGCGCAACACGCCGGAAACGGTTTTGTTGTGCCATTTCCATTGTTATACAATTTCGCTTAACACATTTGCAGTAACGACGGCTTGGCCCCTTTACATTTTATATTTACATTTTATATTTCATAAACAAGCGGGGGTGCGGGGGTCCCCTCAGCAGGTTATCACAATTTAAAAGGCGGGACACGTGATATTTAAGTTTATTGCGAAAAATTTTGAATTTAACTTGAGTTAGCGGGTGCTACAACCTCAGTTTCTTAGTTTCCAACCATAGAAAAATCGATTCTTTTATGGATACACTGAAAATATCAAAATTAACACAATATACTAAATAATAGTTTAATTTAAACTACAAAGAAATATTGACTGGGTTTTTAATTTTATTATTTATGCATAAAAATAACATTTAATTCCATAGTTTTATTCAAAAGAGAGAATGTTTTCTCTCTTTACATGGCTTTTTTCTAAGCGTTCGTCTTTTAAAGTTTTTTTCTTTTTTTCCTTACAATTAATTTATAGCTCCATATTCATCTAGAATCTCATTCTTTATACTGCCAATTGTCCCCTTTCCCACCCCTCTTGAAGTCTCTTGCTCTACATCTTAAACCAGCAACGGAAATGATCGTTTGAGGACTGCTAATTGAATAGAACAGTAAGCACTTGCTAGAGTAAAAACAATTCAAACTCAATTTTCATGTTCGTTAACTCATTTCACATTAGTTAGAATATATTTGGTAACCTCGTTATTAGCTACAAATTAAATATGCAAATGCAAAGCAACATAAATAATTTATACAATGGCAACGCGATGAGTGCGCACGTTGCAATTGTTAGTGCAATTGTACGTGTCTCCGGCGGTGGCAGCGACCTCAAACCGACTCAATAATTTAAGATAAACTAAAAACTAGACAAATAACACATAGCTTAGCACGTGCACGCAGAAATGAGATGAGGTGGCTGCTGGTGGACGACTGTGTCTTTACTGTGCCTTCTTCGACTCATTGGGTGCAGCGGGCAGCCGCTCCACGGCCTCCTTGTACAGCTGATTCAGTCCAAAGGCGGCGCGCACGTTGTCGCTGGAGAAGAAGAACTTTTGCAGCTTGCCCTTGTTGTCGACGCAGGGCCGCCGGTCCACTTCCTTGCCCTGCTGGAACAGCACCACCGTGGGCAGCTGGCGCGAGATGCTGCTGTCCGAGATGCGGTACTTCTGCGCCACGTCCGGAAAACGCCCAATGTCTATCTTGCCGAACTTCAAGTAGTCCGTGTTGTACTCCGCCGAGAGCTCGGCGAAGATGGGTGCAAAGTGCACGCAGCTGGGATTCCACACCGTATAGAAGCAAATCAGCCAGCTGGTGCGCTTGTCGCGGGCCAGTTCCTCCTCGAAAACCTGCGAGTTGCGGAAGTAGGTGATGTGCTCGGGGCCGCGGTACGACGGCTCTGGCAGCACCATCCCCACGAGCACGCAGACCAGCAGGAAGCCCAGGCCGTAGCGGAAGTCTGCGTAGGCCCACAGGATGGCATTGGCTACCTTTGTGTAGAGGAACGACGACGACAGGTAGTTGATCATGGTGACGGCGCCCGTCTTGCGCGACCGGATCATCACCACGATCAGCAGGAAGAACAGGATCTCCACCTCGCGGCTGTCCAGATCGCAGGCCTCGTCCTCCTCCAGCAGGCTGAACAGGCGGGTGCAGATGAACTGGGTCTTCTTGGCCAGCAGATAGGACACGGCCAGCAGGATGTTCACCCAGTAGTAGGGCTTGGCCAGTATGGCCAGCTGCTTCTTCCACGTCATGGCGTCGTCCGGCGGCTGGGTGTTTGAATGTGGGACACGCTTTTAATTAACAATTTTCCAAGTTTCCTTTTTTTTTTTTGACAAGCAATTGTTAATTTTAGCCGTTTTTCTTTACTAGCGTTGGCAATTTAGCCACTTGCCCGCTATATCTGGCGGTTTTTGGCAGAACAGTTTTTGGGCAGCATTGGCTGCTACTCTCTGTTAAATGGGCAGCACTGTATGCCCATTGCTGTTAAATGGGCAGCACTGTTTGGCGCGCTTTGAAATTCAAATTCAAATCGGACACGACGTTTGTCGCAAGAGTGTCTGCGACTGATAAGTAAATTGTTTTAATGCCTGACATTGTTACGTCAGATTTTTGCAAGAGTCATTGACGGACTGTTGAACTTTGCCGCAGAGGCCATTGCAAAAAAGAAAAAATCATCGAGGATCTCCATTATCTTCACACACGCCAAGGCTTTAATCAAGAAAAACGAAAAAACCCGAGTCGCTCTACGTGATCTTCGAGACGCTCGTGGCTCATTATCTTCACAAATGAATTTCGGGCCTCCTTTTTGTACGTTTTGCATAGTTCCAAAATAAAAATGTGTGTTTGAAACTGTGTGAACACTGTGAGAATATTGTACTTCACGGAGCCAGAGGGCACTATCTCTGCACTGCTAATGCTATCAGCACTGTGACTGGCTCCCGGCATTGTGCAAAGATTACTTTTTTTTTTGTAGTAAACACATTGCGCGTCACTGGATTGAGCGATTTATTTATAATCGTATTATTGAGAGCGTTTTACGAGGGTCAGACCCATGATCCCCATCGGATCACCCACCTATTTACTGGTTTCACTAAGTAGTTGGCATCTCTTTGTTTTATTTCGATTATTTCTTATTGCAATTCATGTTACGAGTGTAAATGTGGTGTGTTCGTGTTACGCTGGCAAATACAGTGAGTTGCGTTTTAATATGTTCGGTGGGTTAATTTTTATTTCTGGTAAATGGTGGGAACTTATTTACTATATTATCATTTACTATCATTCATTTGGAGTGTGTTTAACTCCATAAAAAATATGTTTCATAAGTGAAAACCCATCTTTAAATTAAAGATTTAGGTTAAAGGCTTACATTTTTTAAAATTCGATATCTGTGTTAAATTATGTATGCTGTCTTAGAAAAGAAATCAATATTGGCAAACTTGGAAAGATTGTAGAACAATTTGTACACCTTTTAAGAAACATAAACATAAAACTATGCATAATTTTATTAAGAATTAAGAACCAAAAAGCTCTTCCAATTTAATTAAAAAAGAGTTTTGATTATCTCTCCGTTCCTGCTGCACTTATGGTTCATTCAAAATGTAAATACTGAAAAATTCCCAATGATGACTAATCACTTAAATCGAAGGTGCAAAAGCACCTATAATGTCTACGCTGCCTTGGGAGAAGTACAATTATAAACAAACATTAAATTTCAAATTCAAATAAACAACATGCGCTTAGGTCAGTTTTTAATTTAATCTCGAATGCTCCTTGACTATACGAATATGCTGGAGTGTGCGGCTAACCGGATTCATCCGGTTCCGAGTACTAAAAATATATTATACGAGAAGCCTGGGAAGATTGCCAGTCCTATTCGAGTACATGGTCAACCGAGACGAGAATACAAACCCTTAATCTTGCTGGACCCAGCACAAATCGTCTAGAGATCGAGGGCTTTGATTGCCACGGAAGTGTATATCAGGAGCATCTGCCTCCAGGCACGTCGCTGGCAGACACCTCTCGAAGCATCATCCCCAGTCCCCATCCCGGAGACCTCGGAAATATGTGGAACCGAAACGAAACAAAACAACGGGCAGCGCAGCTGATAATTGTCACAAAATGGCGCTCCATTGCCGGCTCCATTATCGCCCTATCAAGGCAGCCTGATCTCCTGTCCCCCACTTATCGTCCCCGATCCAAGCACGCGCTCTATAAATTGCCAGCTCTCACCAGCGTGAGCTCCAGTTCAGTTCCGAACCCATGTGCTGAGTGTTCCTCTCTCCGAGTGCCGCAAACATCTTTCGCAGATCATCGAGCCGAGACGTCTAGAATCCGCTGGCATTAAATGCCTAACTACGACCACAGTGACCACAATCTCCTCATAAATCCCGCAATCCAATTGGCTTAAACCAGCTGAAATTAACCAGAATCCTGGGCAGCGTTTCCGTTAAGGCGAAATACTCCCACCAAACCCCATATCCCGGACTTTGAATGCTGCTGGAGCAGAACGCGAAAATCATCAACCTCAATCAGCATTTCGCCGAGTGCTGGACCAAGCAAAGCTTTCTCAAAAACTTTAAGTTATTCTCCTTGTTGACCACAATCTCCACAGCCGGTGAGTACTCGAACATCCTTTCTATATCTTTTCCTTTTGGATAACAAACTGATTCCCTCCGAACAGCTGCTAAGATGGCCGCCATTCCCCAAGGTGCATTCGCCGCCTGCAAGCTCCGCGAGCAATTCAACGAGCGCGAGATGATCGTCGCCCGCCTGAGGTCCGCTGCCGCCGATAAGGGTTCCCTTGACAACGCCAACAGCCTAACCCGTAAGTAATCGATCTGGCGGGTCACTGGATCCCTGACTCATCCATCTTTTCCTCCTCCGCTCCACAGAACGCGAGTACTCGCCGGACAAGTACAACGACAAGCTGATGAACTCCATCTGGGGCTTGTACAATCGCTACTCGCCGCACAATGTGAAGAAGAACGAGTACGCCCCCACCAAGTGATGACCTAAAGGCGGCACGGCGGCGTGCCCCACCCTGCCAGCATCCTTCGTTTGAAAGGATGCTGGCCATATATACTCTATATATACTCCACATATATGTACTCCAAGCATTGTAATCTCATAATACCCAAGGCAGCTTCGGTAACAAATATCAATTTAATGCTGTAATTTTTGTAAATTTCAATAAATACTTATGATGTTGTATGTAAAGGGACAAGACCATGTAGCGTTATTTTAGTTAAGGTAGCAGGACTCGTAGGTCGGCACCATGTACTTGATGTTAATGAAGGCATCCTCGCCGCCGTGCAGCTCCAGCACCTGCAGCGTCTCGTCGATGAGATCCCCCAGATTCAGGTTGTTCTTCTGCGCATAATCGATCTCATCGCCGCAGTTCACTGTGGGAATAATATCTATATATAGTAATCCTTTGAAGAGTTAATCTGGAAATACCTACAGTTTTTCACCTTGAAGGCATTGAACATGGGCAGCAACTGTCTGTAGAAGGGCACCAGGGCAGGACCCACCAAATCCGAGGACATGACCAGCTGTTGGATTATCTTCAATGTCGTGCACATTACCTCCAGGTTTCGTGTGCTCAATGCGTCTGAAATGGGGGCGGATTTAGGATTCATAGTTGGTTTCGCAAGGTGCAAATTAAGCCGAAAAACTTCCGAGGCATTTGCGTGCCAGGCCAACTCCTGGTACTCACTCTTTAGCGGTAATATTAATTGCGGTATCACCGGGTGTATCCTCTCGCCCCCGGCCAGCAGGAGGTCCGTGACTCCCTGGCGGGCGTACGTCTTATACGGGTGCTTTGTCTCCGCCAAACCATCGAAGAAGAGCGGCAAGTAGAGGCTGTAGTCCAGCTTGTCAATGTCCACCTATAGTGACGCGGAGGAGGAGGAGCAGTAAGTACAGCTTTTGAAGTTAGGAGTTTGGAATTGGTTCGTGTACCGGCGGTGGTGCAAGTTTGGCAAGTGTACATTTGCACGCTATGCCGGTTAGGCCCCTGCTGATTCCCATTAAGATGCTCTTTGTTTGTTTACGTTGTCAATGGAAATTTTTAGAACAAAAAGCGAATAAGGCGGAATAGGTACCTGTACCTCTGCCTAGTATATGTACGTCTAATCTACGAGCATTTTTTTTTGTGGAAATGCGGTCAATTCGGATCGCCCTGACGTCCAGAGGAAATCTACATTGTCAGCTCTGGTGATCAGGGGAACTCACGTGGCAAAGGCTTGCGTTGGGAAATGCTCCTTCTTTCCTTTCCTTATATCCTTTTTGATAGTAAACACTGAACAAAGCCCATTGTCTTCTCTTCTTACTAACAACTAAGCTATGGGCACCCCTATGACAATATTTAAAGGGAAAAACTGGAATAGGAATTCTTAACATCTTCTAAGTAGGATTCTCCATTGAACTATTTTTTAGATACTTTTCTATGTAAGAGAAAATGGCGTATTAAATACTTATCTTAAGAATACGAACTTTATATAAAAAACTCAAAAAATCCTCTTTAATTCGCTTTAAAACCCCTAAAGCTACAATTACCCAAACAAAGAAGATGAGTCTCCGGGTGGCAACAGCTCAGCCTTGGTGCCATCTCTGGCATCGCTGCTGCGTAAGCTTCACATGCGGGGGGTTCCCCGACTGCGACCTTCGACCCAGTGACGCAAATTAGGTAGTGTCACTCACACATCACCCGTATGCACACGAGCTGTCACGGCGGCGTTTCGGCCTAGATAAACAAACGCACCGCGGAAAAGGCATTCGCCATTACCCATTTGCCGCCGCATATGTGTCGGCATCAAGCGCCCAAGGCCTGTGACATTGAACCAGCGAAAGGGTCACACACCTGGTGGGTGTGAGTGGGCGAACGCCTCGAGGCCCCCAAATTGCAGCTGCAAGACTGACTGGCAGTTGGACGGTGCGACGTTTTGAATGTCAGCAGTCGCATTCCGGGCGGAATCGGAATCGGAATCGGAATAGGAATTGCTCGCCCGTCACCGCTGCTCCACTGACTCCGGAAATAGACAATGGCATATTATTTACTCGTTTTTTGCCTTTAGCTGCAACACTTGAAATAATTGGACACGCAGGTGTACGAAATTCGAGCCCAACTCAAACACAGGTCCCGCCAATAGGTCACTGAGCAGTAAGGTTACCCTTCCTAGTGACAGTCCTCAAATTGGCTGTGATTTACATTGACTTACATTGGGCTAAGTCGATATATAAAGATTGGAAAGTTCTAGTTGCAAAGAGATCGTACAGAGATATGGGTACAGTATAGCATACCTAAATGATTTTAAGACCTTAAGACCTTAAGTTGTCAAAGGTTATCAATTATTCAAGATTCTGGAATCGGAATTGAATCCCTTAAAGACTGTACTAAGGAATAAGCCTAGAACACTGTGTTATTATTCCAAACTAGTCAGGTGTTTGGCTTCTAATTGGCTTTTAAGAAAGAGTTTTTTTTTTTGCTTAAAATATATATATATGTTTCTTTTTTAAAATCTCTGAAAATATTATAGAACTATTAAGGAAACTTGATCTTGTAAAGACTTGAGATATAAATATACAGACTGGTCTATAAACTTCACTCACGGTAACACGGTTAAGGAAAATATAAGAAATATTTACCTAGAACCTCAGCTCACTTAGTCCCGAATAATATGTTCTATGTTTTTACACAATCACTCTTACCGTCCAGCCGATCTTATCGCCTCCGCAGAGATACTCCATCTTAATCGGCAGGTCCCCCCGATCGAAGTACATGCGGAAGAGCGTGCCGCGTCCTGGGTCATTAGCCCCGCCCAGGGTGCAGCCATTCAGGCCGAGGCCCAAATTGAAGGTGGACATGGACTTTTGCTGGCGTCGCAGGCCTGAAAATCAGTACACGGAAGTGGGGCGATATCATTAGGGAAACAAACAATAAACTAGTTGGTACGCACTTTTCGGGTTGGGTGCCCGGGCCCTGGCGCTGGCTGTCTTGGGCGCGGACTCATGTATGGGCCCGTCGATGACAACGGTGTTCTTCTGCTGCGACTGGATGGAGAAGGGCGGCACGTAGCGGGGCCGCGAGGAGGAGACGGCCGCCCCGTGGATGCCGCTCAGTGGACGCAGCTGCGCCGGATTGGCGGACTTGGAACGGTGCTTAAGGGAGATGGCGGTGGCATGGTAGTCGTGCGTCGGACGCCTTCCCGTGGCGGTGCGTGCCGTCTGGGCCATGGTTTTGTGTTTTGGTGAGCAACGCGATGTGCAGCCACGTAGTGTAAACAGCGAACTGCCGAGCGCAGGAATTTTCTAGCCTGGCTCCTCCTGGTGTTGCTGTTGGGTGTCGTGTCGTGTCGTGGCGTTTCTATGGAGCGCGTTGCTAGGGCGCCCGGCGGCTTAGTGACCGATAAGCCACCAGCTAATACAAATGCAGCCTCCTCGGGCCCAGTCGCGCTTTTTCAGTCTCGCCGCTCCTCCTCCGTCCGGTTTGCGGTGACATATTAAGGCTCCAGTTCCACGCAAGTCTCCGGTTCGGTTAGCCCCAAAGGCGCCGGTTATGTTGCGGCTTAGCCTCCCCCTTAATTGTATTATTGTTTGCTCGTCTACCTGCCCCCAGCTCATAATCTCTGCATGCAAATACATTTTTATTTCCATTAAGCGCTTCTGGTCAGCGACCCCACTGAGGCTGGGACGGATCAAAGTTCCTGGAGAACGTAGATTACTATTGACAAATTGATGTGGCACTTGTCAATCTCCCTGACTTCTGACTTGCGGACAGAGCCCGTCAATACAATCTAGTGATGGATTCAGAATATTATGTTTTATAAAAATAAACTTGGGATTGGTAACTAACCTATAGACACTTTACATGGCTTCGAAATTGATAAGGTGTTTCAAATATAAAGTGAATGCAGAAATAATTGCTTAAAAAAAGTAGCAAAAATTATAATTTCAACTATATATAATTTAATTCGGGCACTGCTGACTTAGGTTGCAGTAAAACTAAGATAAATTGGTGTATATTATTACTCTTTAACGAAAAATCCAGTCACGTTTATTTATTAATCTTTTCTGAAAGTATCAAAAGATATATATATATACTTTTGGTTATAAAGGTTTTTATTCCTATCTATGTAAACATATATGTAAAAATTTATACAGGCTTCCTTTTCTCTTTCCTGTTTTCCTTATACGTAAGACTTATTCCATAGAGAAAGCAGTCAACATATAAGCCGTTACCATGTGTTACCCTTTACAATATATAATATATTCTTATCATGATTACTTATTCAAGTGCCGTTGTGTTGTTAAATTGCTGAACATGGTGAAAATCAATTTATATATTGTAAATTATAAATGACTGACATCTGGTGAGCAAAAAATATAAATAAATAATGCGGAAATAATATAAATACCATTGTGTTTAATCTGTAATGGTTTTCTGACCTAATTAATTGAGAATAAGACCGGTAAACAGGGATTGAAACAGAAAACCTTTCGAATATCTTGTTATTTTAAAAATAATGGGACATTTCCTCTATGCTAGAAAAATTCATTGGAAAATCTCCAATTCCTTGCCATATAATTATTCTTAATGTAAACTATTAATTTTAGTTCCAAAGAAGAACTTCAGCCACCATGGCTAATGGATGGAGCTCTGTGTGAATCGGAGTTTCATAATTGTCGAAAATCCAAACAGTTTCAGACGGATGGACTGTCTGGGAAGACAGTGTTTAAATTTCAAAATCGCGCTTGTTTTTTGAATATTTATAAACGCACTTTCCCACACTGGGGCTTTGTTTACATATTGTATACGTCAAAAAAAATATATAAATATGAAAAAAATAAAAGATTTGTGGTAGGTCCTTTGACTCTATATTTTCTGCGTAAATTATATTTATCTTGATTTGTTTAAAGTACGTAATAAAAACCGTACAAGTAACGGGATCGGTAGAGATGTGTAATTGTAAGGCGGGTATCGTATCACATGCAACGACAACTATCGGCTGTAATTTATAGCTATACTGATCTGCGTGGGAAGACAGTACTAAATTTACTTCATATTATCATATTAAATAGATAAATAAAGCACATTTATTATGCAATATAAGCAAAACAAAACTCCAGCAAATTGGAGTTGTTTCTAGTCTTGGGTCTAGCAAAAAAGCCAAATTTGGCCAGAAAATGGCCAAGTTGGCAACACTGAAGAGAATAAAGAACCAATGCGTGTGTGAAAAAATGTCTGTAAATTAACAATTATCTTTGTGTTCTCGTGCTAAATCTGAACGCTCTGCGAAAAATAAAGCTCAAGCCAGTGTG
>VNJS01007120.1:0-11685 GCA_008042575.1 Drosophila watanabei
CTGCTTGTGCTGTTGTTGCCGCTGCGATTGCCTGTCGCGTAATAATAATAGTGCGAGCCGCCACTTCGTCGTTGTGCAATTGGGGGAAAAGCTTCCTGTCTGCCGCCCTGCTTCCCCTTTCGCCGCTTTTCCTCGCTTCCGCCTTGCGTTCCACTACGAAAAAGCGCGCGCATTCCGCAACGCTCCCACATAACAAGTGAGTCGCTCTCTCGCATCCTTGTTCTCTCTGGCTGCTCTCTCTGGCGCTCTCTCGTTCGCTCCGGCTAGTTGACTCATCCCCTGGCGGCCATGTTTATTTACAAAAAGTTTAACGGTATTTCGCAGGCAGCAAGGGAGGTCCTTGCGACTTTTGAGAAAGTTTGCTGTCAAAGGTTACTTTATGTCAATTATTATTAATATAATTTATTTTTATAATTTAATACTAATATAAAAATAATTACTAATATTAAAAATAAAATATTTGTATTATTTTTTATTTAAGCAAAAATCTTTTTTTAAGTTGAAAAATTAAATTTGTGGAAAAATAACTTAATCCATTCTCAATCTAAAATAATGTAAAGTTATTAATAAAATAATTTAAGAACATTAAACTATTAAATTATTATTAGCAACTGTTTTATGTATAGCATTTTTATCAATTGGAAAATTAAATTTGTGCAAAATATTTAAATCCATTCTAAATCTAAAATAGTTTTATGTTTTTAATTTATTATCCTAGCTTAACAAGCTTATAATTTAGATTATGTCACTTGAATTGGAAAATTTATACTTATTTTAACATTTATTAACTTTTAACTATTATTAATTACTAAACATTTTCACATTGAATTTATTAAAAATGATTTGCAACAAAATGTAACTAAGCTTGGTCACAAACGTGTTATACAAGTACTTTACACTTTCCACACGTTATGGTTGCTGTATGTGCTAAAACGGCAATTCTCTCCTAGATGGCATTTAAATGTTACATTTTGACATTGCAAACTTGGTCAAAACCATGATCTATATGTAAACATACATTTATTGCTCAATGTGGTTGTGGTATGCGATAGAAATACAATTCTCCACCAGATGTCGAGGTGTGTATAAGTGTAGGACCTCATGTAAAATATTATAAAATAAAAAAAGGACTTGAATATATACAAAAATTTTAGGTAAACAAGTTGTCAAATTGTGTATCCTGTTATATTTGTATAAATGTATCCTTATGAAGCTACAATGTTATAAAATATGTCTTATATGCTACAATGAGTCTATGTTTCTATTCCGTAGAGACTTTAAACAAGACTGAAAAATATGTCAAATAATTCATTGAATAAATAAAACAATAAATTAATGAAAAAGTAAATAAACAATAAAGTAAATGCACAATAAAAAAAGGATAATAATTCAAATAAATTTTGAAAATAATGTATAAAAAAATATATAATTAATTAAATAAATAAGTAATAAGAAGTAATAATTATAGGGATTATAAATAAATAAAATAAATCCAATTTAACAAGATTTTGAATATTTAAGTATTATTTTGTAATGAAGTGTAATTGGTATTCTTATCAATAGTTATATTAATAGTAAATAGACAAACTAAATAAAAAAAACAAAAAAATAATAATGCATAATAAAATAAATAATAAATTAAATAATATTTTATCAAGGTAATAAATATTTACGTATAAATATATCATGAATTATAATTGTTAGATTTTTGTGATTAAAATTGGGCTACCTTTGGGTAAAATCTTAATAATCTATAATTAACTCATTAAAAAAAGCTACAAATAATAGACTTCAAATTAAATTGTAAAGAAATTAAATTCCTAAGATTGAACAGACCTTTTTGTAAAATTTCTAATTAGTTCTACTGACAAATTCTTACCTTTGCAGCCGCAAACCATTCAGTTGAGTGGCCAAAACGATTGCCAAAAAACCTGCTCTTCACTTGGCCATGACGTAGTTCGTTTTGTGATTTTGTCGTATATTTTTTTTTTTCAATTTTTCCTTTTTTTTTTTTTTTGGTTTTTTTCAGGAGCTGTTCTTGGTTTTTGCAGCATTTGCTCCTCTTTTCTTTTTGGTGGTAACCAAGTTTTTAATCAAATTGCACATGTGACCGCATAGCCAACCGTATGAGCCATAACCCGCACCAGAAACTCCCTGGCTAACCTAATTTTACAGTTGCTCCGCACAGGATTTTCCTCTCCTCACTCTCTCTCTCTCTCTCTTCTTTATTTTTTTTTTTTTTGAATTTTCTGCAACGTCAACTGTCTCGAAAAGTTTTTAATCAACGTCTCTTTGTATTTTTTTTGTTTTTATTTCTCCTACTTAACAATTTTCTTGGTTTTTTCCAACCGTTTTTTATAGTTTTCCCTAGATGGCCTCGATTTTTGTGGGTATTTGGGAGACGTTGCCGCATTTTCACCGCCAGCAAATTCAATGCAATTAAAAACAATTCATAATGGGAGAGTTGAGGCTGCCATTTTCCCTCCCCAGTAATTTGTCCCATAAGAGGTACATGGAGAAAAAAATGAGGCAAAACTGTTTACTTGTCTTTGTTTTCTTTTTTTGTGGCGAAAATGTGATTTTTGTTTGCAACATTTGACGGCAAGCGGGGCTCTTTTTTGGTTTATGCATTTAATTAAAAACGAATGAGACGAAAGAGCGCCCAAAGCCAAAGCCAAAGCTATAGCTAAAGCTGGATCTGAATCGGGAGCCACAATGGAAACGCAATGAAAACGAATAAATATAAAAGAACTGTGCTGTTGCACAGATGCAGATACACAGATACACAAATGCACATAAACATATAAATGCAGACACAGATACAAATCCAGATACAGATGCAGTCAAATTGTTTATTTTCCCGGAAAGGTTTGTGCATATTATTATACCCTGGCAGGGTATTATAATTTTAGTTGGAAGTGAATGAGACATTTTCGAACCTATAAAGTATATAATCAGGTCTGCTTCAGTTATCGAAATCGTAAAAATTAACCGAATTTGTTTTTGAAAAGAGGAACGGTGCTCCCGTTCTCTAAATCGTAAGTTTAAAAAAGCATTTAGTTTTCATTGCCCGTTTTACGAATCGCAAAAATTTTACGATATAGAGATTTCCGTTTCCGATCCCTTTTTTTAATCGAAATCGGTAATTTTTTTTTTGTTGTAATCCCAAAAATATACTTAATGCTAGCTAAACTTAATTAAGGTGAGCTGATATTATTATTATCTACTTCAAGGTTTTTTTTACAATATATTACTAATCACAATTAATTAATTGTAAACAAGTTTAAAATATTGCTTTGAATTTCTTCTTTTCTTTTTACTAAAATGGATCGATTCCCATTGATTGAACTGCAAGGGTATACAAACTTCGGCATGCTTCCTTTATATTTTTTTTATTTGTCGCCAGGATTAATATTTGCACATTGCTATTTTTTTATTGGGGAAATATAAACCATTGTAATTACTGAGGGCCAGGGGAAAAACATGTTTCTATTGAAATAATAATTCAAATAAATATTGTTTGTCTTAAATACTTAAATGCATAAAATCGGAGGAAAATATGCTACTGTATTGTTTTTAAAAGGTTGAAAATTGGGGTTTTATAGGAGGAAGTATTTTCATTTTGTTTAAATAAGTATACTTTGTCTTAAAGAAGTTCATTAAATCTATAAATTAATATATATCAATTTTGCTGTTGAGAAGATAAGTAATATACTTAGAGTTAAAAAACATTTTAAAAAATTTCCATGCAACTTTTTATAGTAGACTTATGTTGAAAAATGTTTTTATTGTGTAATAAATATTTTAAATATATTGTAAAAGATTTTCTGTTTAATTTATTGAGGGAAGAGTTTTAAATATATTGAGTTAACATTTAATTTGCCATTTTTCTAAGAGTTATAATTTTTTCTTTTAGCATACAATATTGTATATAATAATTTATTTATATATTTATTTTAAAATTCAAAAAACTGCTTCAAAGTTCGATATTTTGGATGTAAAACTACCTTTTCAAGCTTAAAATTATGTAAAACAAACCTTTAACTAATTACTTTAAGTCCAGCTTAATTTTCCCATATTTCTTCCTCTCATAAACTCCCCTCCCACATATAAACCCCTTAAAGAAACCGATCCTTTCGGTGCTCTATCCGAATACTCGTCACAAAGCCAAATGGAGCGACTGTTCCAGCTTTGCTTTGCTTAAAATATGCAAACAAGAAACGGAAAAACTTATTTAGACGCCGCTCCAGACGAAAGCTAAAAAAACAAATATATATAAACATATATACATTCACATACGACTAAATATACATACGAATGGATGGAAACCCACAGAAGTCGGGCTAAAAAAGCAAATTGTTTCTTTGGCTGCTTATGAAAATGGCGCATGTGTGTGCATTATTGCATTTTGCAAGTGTGTGAGTGCGATTCTCCCACGCATGTGTGTGTGTGTGTGTTCTCGTGTGAGAATCGAGTGTCTTTGCCTTTTGTTTTTGGCCCAAACGCAGCCCCGGCAGCACAATGGGGCGACGGCAGCTTTATTTATGCAAATAGCAAAGGTGGATAAAAAAAAAAAAACAATTTCAATTAATGGATTCATAAATAAAGACCTCTCTGACCGATATTTCATTTAAGTCTTTATTTCTGTTCTGCTTTATGCAAATGATTTTTATATATTAATCTCGGATTGTGGATTAATTTGCGGTGTGTTTCTTGTTGTTGGCATAAATGAAAAAATCTGTTATATTTATTTTGGAAACGATAAAATATGAAATATATGTTAATTGGGTAAAAATATATTAAAGCTTTGTTTTGAAATCAGTTTAAAATCCACTGAAAAGTATGCTATGAAATATTTAAGTTACAAAATGAGGCAAGCTTTCGTTAGTTTTCCGAGTTGTTATATTTTCCAGAAAACTTTTGGACCTTTTTATATGTACCCTTGCATTCTATATTATTTAATAATTTTGTTTTAAATATCATTAAAATCGGACGACTATATCATAAAGCTGTCATACAAACGATTGGTAAATGTGGAGCTAAATTACATTTTACCTTACATCCAAAAATGTTAAAATGAAAGACTGTAAAAATAAATAAATATAAAATAACATACTGTTATGGTGAAGCGCCCTTCTCTGCGATTCTCATACTGTACTTAGGATAGGCCTTCCTCTGTGATTAACATACTGTTAAGGGGAAGTGCCCTTCTCTGCGATTCTCAAACTGTGTACATAAGGTACCCTTCCTCTGCAAATAACATACTGTTAAGGGGAAGTGCCCTTCTCTGCGATTCTCATACTGTGTACCTAAGGTAGGCCTTCCTCTGCGATTAACATACTGTTAAGGGGAAGCGCCCTTCTCTGCGATTCTCATACTGTGTACTTAAGGTAGGCCTTCCTCTGCGATTAACATACTGTTAAGGGAAAGCGCCCTTCTCTGCGATTCTCATACTGTGTATTTTGAATGGAAAGGCTTCCCTCTGCGATTCTACATACTCTGTTGGTAAGTGCCTCTCTTACACTGATTTTGGTGCTGAAAAAAATTACTACATACTTTAAGTTACATTTTTAAGAGCTTCTAGTGATTTCTGTAGGAACCTAGCTCATATTATTTTCTTTCGATCCCCATTTTCATCCCACTGTTACCTCTCTTAGGCCAGTTCCCCTTCATTCACCGCTTTTATACGTCTCGCATGCGGCCAAAAGATTTTTGCCCTCTTTTGCCAGTATTTGATTGAGGCTGCTGTAGTATTACCAATGCCTGGAAAACATAAAACTACGAAACAAAACAAAAAATTCTCTCACTATTGTTTCGGATGGCGCGTGGGAAGCGTTTCCAGCGATTTCAGCGTTTTGTTTTGTTTGGAAAAACTTTTTATGCTGCTGCTTCAGGAACTCCAACCCCAAACCCCATTTGATGGCAGTGGAAGAAATTATTAATACATAATTCATGTTTAATTGTTCACAATTTTTTTTCTGCTGCTGTTTTTTGCTTCTACTTCTGCGGCGACGCCATCTTCAGACTTTTTGTTTAATTATTCAGGAAAAAGCATACTTTTCCAGAACGAAGAAGAGAGAGAGAACATTGGAGTGACGAAAGTAATACACTGCCTTTAAGATATTATAAAAAATTATATTGGTTTTAAGAAGTTAAAAAGGTGAAATAAATATTTTTATAAATAATATTTATACTTCTCTGCAATTTTTTGAAACCTTTTAGCACTTTTCTTAGTACTTAAAGCATATTATTTCCCAAATATAAATAATTTAGTTAGTTTCTAGTTTGTTACTATTTTCCCTCTTGCATATTTTGGCTAGTAAAATAGGGCTTAAACCTGCAGCGACAATGAGAAGGGCAACTATTTGGTCTAATGGCTGCCAAAGTTGATTGGAACTTTCGCTGATTGAGCTGCATTTAGTTTTCCCCCGTTGACAGATGGGCGGCATGGCATGGCATCGGGGGTTTTCCGGAGGTCCAACCTATAGACAGACATTTCAATTAGCCGAAAATTGTGGCAGGTGGGTGGTGGGAGGTGGTTGGAGTTGGGAGGCAGGGGGCCTTTCGGGGTCTTGACCCGTTGTC
This sequence comes from Drosophila watanabei, assembly GCA_008042575.1. Classification (NCBI taxonomy): domain Eukaryota; kingdom Metazoa; phylum Arthropoda; class Insecta; order Diptera; family Drosophilidae; genus Drosophila; species Drosophila watanabei. The sequence continues at coordinate 6,586 of VNJS01007120.1, forward strand.
AGTTACAGTTTTGCAGCCTGCGGCCAATGAATTTTAGATGAACGGGTTGACGGGTTGAGCGTTGCACGATTCACTGCACAAGGAGTACGTGGAAAGTGCGGATAATTCGGGGGGGAGGAAAATGGGGGAGGGTGAGGAGGAAAGGCGGTTTAAACACACTTCGACTCACACACACACACACACACACACCGGCGCGAACGTATATTTTCATTAACGCGCTGCGGGTTCACTAAAAAAGTTGCGGGTGGTCATGATTTACCTCGCCTGGCATCGGCATCAGAAGTGCACTTCTCATTTGCTTATTTTCGGTTAAAAGGGGGTTAAGGTGGACACTGGGAGAAATTGTATGGGTTTTTAATATAAGTTATTTAATAGAGAAAACAATTAATAAGCAAATTATACTGAGAGCTTTGTAGAAAGAGCTTTGAATTAAATTTAATTAAATTTTTGATCGATCTTAAACTTATCCTAAAATTGTATGCCATTAAAATTCGTAATTGGAAATTTAAGGAAGTTTATATGACTAATTTAGGTTGCAGAATATCAACTAATCTCACAATTAAATTGAATATATTTTGTAGAAAAAAAAGAAGACCTATTATTTAATCCTTAAAAAAAATATAATGCATATTCAGAGACTGAATTTATAAACAAACATTTTTTCGGAATATTTATAAATCGTTTTTTTATAACGAAATAAAACTATATAATTGATTCATTAAATTTACTTTTAAAAGAGGGAAGGTAAATTTACTTTTTTTATATTGAAGAACAAATATATATAGAAGCAATGTCTTTAAATAATTTTTATAGGGAATAATTATATTTTAGAGAGAAGGTTTACTTATTAACCAATAAATATTTCCCTTTCAAGAAGGTAAGCTAGGATCTTTTGTATCTTAAAACTGTTTTTTAAAAGGTTTTAAATTTATAGGACGAATGTTAAATCTACAACAAGTTCAACTTACTTTTAATTATATTAATTATATAGTTATATTTTTAAATATATTTATATAAAATTCTTCTTTGTTGGAGATATAAAAATTATATTCTTTTTATATTTTTAGAGTGAGTTATTAAATTATAGGAAATACGTGTCTTAAAGCTAAACTTGTGTTTCTTTTTTATTCCTTTTTTTATATTCATAAAATTCTGTGATTAGTTAGATTTATTTTAACAAAATATTTTTCTTAGTATTTTAAATACTTTTTCCCTTTCAGTGTAGCCTTCAGTTTGCTGCAGGTTGAAAGTTTCAAGTGCAACAGCGAAAACTAACGTTCAGTGAATTTAACTTCATGTCGACAGAGAAGTTATTGGCCCTTCAATAGTACCCTTACCCCTCTTGCCCCTCTCACCCGTTCACCCCTTTCCCCTCGCACGCCCCATTGACTCTGGCTCACCCTCATGCTCCCTGCTGAAAATATTCGGTTTACTTTTAGAATTATTCAGATTTTCATTTGGTTTATGTAGCCAGAGCAAAGCGTGAGTGTGTGCGCAGTAATTTCGGTGGTTGGAAAGATTTCTGTATTTTTGGTTCTCGCTGTGGGTAATTAATTTGTGAAAACAAAACGAAATTCGTATATTAACGTGCTGCCAGACAAAGCGAATCTTATGGAAATTGTCAGCGGATGGGGAGTCCAGGGTTAATCCTTGGTCCTTTGTGCTTCTTTATCTCGGAGATGGGCGAGAGCATTAGCCAAAAGCTTAAAGCAGATACCAAAAGCCATAAAACCAGCATAGAAATAGACAGATTTTCAAAGATATTGAGAGATGTGACAGGAATTTATGAGGCCATAAGCGAACTCACTTGAATTAAATCGAGCATCATGATTAATGCAATTGAAAGCTTTTTGGGTTTATTCAACTTTTAGGCTGAAGTTTATTTGTAGGTTTTTATTGAATTCCATTTATACTTTTTGCTTGTTTTTTATTGAATTTCATTTACATTTTTGGTTTTTTTATCATTGATTTTAATGCACATTTTGGTTATTTTTCCCTGCATTTTATACATCATTTTATCTATTTGTTCATGGCATTTAATTAATATTTTTGCTTTAGCTTTTATTGTATTTTATTTATGCTTTTTTTATTAAATATTTTATTTTAATTAATATTGTATGTTTGGTTTGTATTCAAATATGTTTAGTCTGTTTATCGTTGAACTTTAAATATATTTTTTGTTTATTTTTGATGCATTTAATAAATATTTCAGCCCTTTTTTCATTCAACTTAATTAATATTTTTGGTTCATTTTTCTTTGCAGTTAATTCATAATTTTATCTGGATTTGGATTTAATTAATATGTATTTTTCTTTGTTTTCATTGTTTGTTTTTTATTGCGTTTTATCTTAAATTTAATTAATATTTTTAGCTTTACTGAAAGCTTGTTAGAGGTAAACGTTGCTCTGCTTTTTGGTACATACAAAAAATGCAAATAAAATGCAGCTCAACTGAATTATTTGCCAAGTGGTTTTGGGATTTATTTATTTAGTAAATTAATATAATCTGTTGTAGGCTACATGCTGAATTTTTAAATAAAATTTATCTCAAATGGATTTTAGTTTCTAGCTTCAAACTGAATTGCATTTATTTTATTGAATTTTTTGCTTCCGCAAAGATTTTTTCTATTTAAATTCTATATTAAATTTGTGCAGCTTGTTGCATTTATTGAATTTATTTGGGAGTATTTTAGAAAAACTATATAAATGTATTTCTTTTGATTAATAATAATTTCTATCATAAATATTTGGTGAAGATAATTTGCTTAAATATATTTCAACACTTGTATAATTTATTTGTGATTATAGAACCGGATTTTTATATAAAAGAAGATAGTTCAATTAAGTTCCATAAATGTTTATTTTTAACATTTATTTAATTAATATTACTTTAAAAACATTTTTAAGGCTACTTTTAGATGACAATGTTTAAAAACTTTATTCAAAATAAACTAAACTTGGAATTTATGTGTAAAATAGTTATTTGTAATATTTAAACTTTTAAATTTTTTTAAACCTAATCAAAAATAAAAGAAATAAAGAAATGTGAAATAAGATTTATTCCTCAATTTCCCGCTCTTTTCCTTACCCGTATAAGTAGACACTTTCTCGAGAATATTTCCCCAACTGATTCCCAGCCCCCCCCCATTCCCTTTTTCCCATTTTCCTTCTTGCTTTTGCTTTTCTGTTGTTTTTCGCTCGCCAAAGTTCGTTTGCCTTTCACCGGCGTTTGCATCGAACCTGCGGAGATGTAAACAAAACAGACGCTTCCAACATCGAACTCAAGCCGGGTTGCTGCCTCTTCTACTGCCCAAACTGTTATATGCTACGTATAAGTGAGACTTATAAACAACTTATAAGGCATTTTCGCAGACTTATAAGTGCTGCTAGACTTCAAAACACTTATAAAAGTCTTTTATAAGTTGCATAGAAGTTGCCTTAGCTGGGACTCGCACCACTCGAACACGTTGCATCGCAACAAGTTGCAAGGCAGCAAGTGCAAGTGAACACAAAATGCATCCGACAGATGCATGCCAATGCAGCGCACACAGATACTGAGATGCCGAGGGACTGAGCCACACACATGCCGTTGCTCAAACTCACACGTTGAGAGCGAAGCGAAAATAAAAAAATATGTACGAACGACTTTTGACTTTAGCTTCTCTCTTTTTTTAGCTGTTTTAATATTTATGAAAAATACGAAGGCGAAGCTGAGCAGCGCTGGGAGTCGACTCGCGCTCTTCAAGCCACATAAATATCCACTAAACCCATGTGTGTGTAAGTGTGTGTGTGTGTGTGTGCTTTGAGCCACCCTTAAGTAAAGGCGCCCAGTTTTTCTTGGCCACATCAAGCATTTTCTGCAGCTCCTTGAGGCTGTCGAGCGTAAATTCAATAAATATGAATATAAGATACGCACACAAATACAAGCAAAAAAAACTGAAAAAAAGACAGAAAAAAAGACAAGAATGAAAGGATATATTGTCCAGGAGAAGCGACTATGAAGATACCTAAGGATAATGGGAAGGGGTAAATGCAGAGAAGATTTCGTAAATGAGTCTTGGGAATTATTATAATGTGTGAAAAATACAAAATAATACATTATATTACCTATCCAATATTTAGTTATTTATTACAATAATTTTCTTATTTTTTTCACATAATAATTATATGGTTTTCATATCAGTTTATTGTATTTTTATTTTATTTATTTGTTTTAAAAACAAAACCAACAAAAATATTATGAATATAGAGTTACAAATACTCAAAACTGATAAAAAAGTTCAAGACTTTTGGTTACGAAAGTAGCCAATATTTTGGTCTTCTTTTGAGATTTGTTTTTTCTTTTTTTAAGGTTGTTTTGGTTTTAAATGAAGCTTAAAATCTCGTAATTCCAGAATTTTAAGTCTTATATTAAGATTTTTGGTCTTATATTAAAATTTTAATTTTAGAATGTACAAAATCTTGAAAGAAGATTTTATTTTTTTATCAGTATACCTTAAAAACCTGAATGCTTTATATCATATAGATTATATGTATATAAAGATCATAATTAGTTGATGGACAGACGGTCAAACGGACATAACGGACAATGCAAGATATACCCGGTTACATCTCGATAAGTCACCAGTAACCTGGCAAGCGGACAATATACCCTTAGAACTCAAAGCCAAATGGAGGATCGCACTTGTTGTTACATTTTTCACTCACTTGAACTAACTTGGCTAACCATTGCCGCTTCGTGCATCTACGATGATGACGTTGCTGAAGCGCTTTACCCCGGGACTCGATATCGAAATCTTTGTTTGTGCTTATTATTTGAAGCCCTTTTGTTGCTGTTGCTGCTGCTACTCTTGGACGTTTTTACGATTGACAATGACAAAGAGCGATTGAGTGGCAGTAGTTGAGCAGGAGAAGGAGGGAGGAGTATCCAGGAGATTGGGTAGTAAAGTACGAGGAAAATATGAAAATAATTCATTGCCTTGAGCACTCCTCGCCTTTTCTTCGTCTCCTTCTCGCTCTCCTTCTCTTTCAGCCTTTCGGCCTGGCCTTTTCCTCTGTTGCTTTTCCACAGAAATAAAACTGAAAGTGTGCAGCAAGCAGG
>VNJS01007147.1:0-11376 GCA_008042575.1 Drosophila watanabei
TGGGGCTTGGTTTACTTCAGGGACTTGTACTCCATTATTGTTGAGCATCGCGGGCCTAATCAGGTTATTTAGGCTAGCCATTCTTTGTAACTTAAAAAATATTTTTTGTATGTGTTGAGGTGTGTAGGGTTGTGCGTAAAATATGAATTCTTGGATTAATAATTTTTTTAGATTGGGTATGTTTCGTGTGTTTGTTTGCCTTGTTTTAGCTTTTTAATTTTTATTTAAAAATTTCTTTTTGGGTATGTTTCACTTTTGCGATTTCTTATTTTGTTTGTGGTTTGTAATTAAAAGTTTGCTTACAGTAAAATAAAATACATCCTGAACTGGCCAGTTGGTAGTAGTCCTTTTTGCTCCTGGCTTCTGGGGTACCTTTTCTGGCACTCCCGTCCAGTTGTCTACGGCGATAACCTGCAGTCTGATGTAAGTGAGTCCTTTTCTTGGCGGGTCGTCCAGCAGTGCTGCCTTTCCGGGCAGGGGCAGCCAATGGGGTGCACTTACGAGTGTTTCTTCGATTCGATACCAAAGGTATTTCCGCGGACAGGACCCTTAAACGTTGGGCGCCAGTTAAACATGATGGCTTTTATTATTTAAAAAATTAATATTTTATTGGATACTTGGTCCTTATTTGCAGAAAAATTGGAACTAAATTATGTTTACAGAAATGGCCATATTTATACCCAGTAACTTTGTCGCTGCTTCTGCCAACGTCGGAGCTTTACCGTTGTCTTCGCTGCAGCGGGAAGAGGATCAGACGCTGCAGTCAGCACCTTTAGGAAGCTATTGACCGAAGCCGGGAAGTTGCTCTTGCACTTTTACTTGCTGCTGCAATGCCGGACGCGCGTGGCCAACTTCGGTTGCGAATTCGTTTTGTGTTAACTTATATAAAACTACGTGGAAACGATAGTTTTACACAGATGAACTCACAGTCGGTAAAATCGTCGAGAACAACCAGCTCAGAGATAAGGGAAGAGTCAACGGCAATTAAGACTCCACCTCCTCGCAGGGAAAGACGGTCCAATCTATAAATTGTGTACTTACCTGGGATGCGAAGAAAAAACTATCAGAGTACAATTTGGAGAGCTTGCTGCGTAGACCTCTAGTATTCTGATAGGAAAGTAGCAGGGAACTATTCAGTTTTTTGCAGCTGAAGTAGAGGAAGTGTTCGCATTGGTCTCAATGGTTTGTGCCGGCTTGGGGAGTCGTACTCCCACAGGCCTTTTTTTGGCATCGTATTCTTTTACTACGACGTGCTCGGGCCAGAAGTCACCAAAGCAAATCGTGTCAAAGAACTTGAGCGGGACACTCATCTTGAAAGATGAGTTGTCCCTGAGGTAAGAAAATTTAAACTTTTCCACCGTTACATTTTTGGCTTGTATTTTGCGTGTATATAGGCAAGTACATCTTCAGATGCGAGATCAGGGGCAAGCAGCGAAACAAATATTTTTTGAATGGTGGAACAGCAGTGAGGGTCTTTGGTAAAGCCAAGTTACCAACAACGGCCGGTAATCCGACCCTTGTTTGACCCTGGGTATTTTTTATTATGGAAGTATGCGGTGTCAAGGGTAGGGACACCGCAGCGGACTCAGCAGATTCAACCGATATTACTGGCGGAGCTGTCGGCAATTCCACCCCGGCACATTCGGTTACCGAATCTACTACTGTCCCCGATCGCAAAACCCTTGGATAAGGTATTGCGGTCGGGTGCTGTGCTGATCGTGGGTTGCTGGGATTCACACAGTTGCTGCCGAACAGCAGTCGATTTTTTGCGCTTCAGCAACTCGTTTCACAGCTTCAGACTATTAAGCTGAGTGTCTAACGCGAAGAACAGATCATTCGCTTCGCGAAACTTGACCATAAGTTCTTTAACGGTATGGCGCATGAAGGCTTTCATTTCCTTCTCAACCTCACGACAGGCCAGATAACAATAGTGTAAACCGTATTTAACGGTACATACATCTGCAACACGGCCCGAAACCTCCGCGCATTTAGCGTGCACGGCCGCATCGTAAAGCCTGCAATTTTGACAAGGGTCATTTGCAAACATTTCTTTTTGGCAGCCTTCAATTGCACAGACAAAATTCACCGACGCTTTACAAGCCACAGACCACTGTGCGGGAGAATGAATCCGTGAATACGGTGAGCAGAAGAGTTAAAGGGAGATAGTAAGAATGAAGGCAAGAGAGCGGGATAGCTTGGAACCACTTAGCTGCAGCTCAAAGCAACGGAACTTAAGCGGGGATAAACGGGTTAGGCACAAAAGGGAAGCAAAAAAATAGTCTTAGCACAAAACTAAAAATGATTATTAATACAATTAATTAACACAGAATATTAATAATATTGGATATTATATAAAATGTAAATAAAAAATTTAAAACAGTAATTTCGTAAGTGTAAAAATAATAGTATTAATAAAATTAAAAAAAAAAACGTATTCTAAATATTTTTGTTTTCTTTAAAGAATCATTTATCAAAAAGAAAACAAAGCTTTTGCGGTACAATATAAGTCACGTACTTGCCCATACATACAAGATCCTTCTAGTTTACTGCGTGGAAACACCACATTAAGAAATTAAATAGTAAAAGAATGCCAGAATTTAACTGTTTTTGTGATTATGTGCAGGCACCGCATTATTTTTTGTCGTTGTATCTGAATATTAGTTTCTGATGCGTGTGAGCATAGGTGAAAGGCAGTTTCCGCAAATATTAATTATGTTTCATATCTCCCATATACGGTCCATATCAACCAAATCGGACGCGACTGTAAACTGCATGTAAAAGCTTAATCAGCTCAAATCTCAAAAAAGAAGTAAATCTTATCTACGCAATATATATCGATGCCTGCAGATAACAGCAGAACGATATATCATGCAATTAATGTCAAGTTGAGCTTTTGTCTATCATCGTTTCCGTTTTAACTCTTCTCTCATTCTCGAAAGAACGTTTCCATTCTTACGTCGCGATTTTTATATCACATAAATATAAAAAAAAAAAAAAACGGCACGTGCTGTTAAAGTTCATTCCAACCTCGCCGAACTTTTAAGTGTGCTTTTTCACACAAAGGAATTGGAATCGAAAATAAATTATAAAGGTTGTGATTGTTGTCACCTGCGTTGTATTCTTTTGTTAATCTTAGTTTATAATTTAAAGCTAGTTTAAACGTATATCTAAATTTGTTTTATGTGCTGCTAACGAGTTTAATTTTTCATATATGTCTTTAATTTCCATGAGGTCAACAGGCCCGTTGACTCGGTAGTAAGAACGGCATAGCCGGTAAAAACATTTATGACAAGCCAAGGCCAGCACAAAGTTACTGCAGATCGCTCAAAATATCGATTGTTCTTCTTTCTTTGTCAAATATTAGAATCTAAGTATGAAAGCGACTCAATTTAAATTTGCATATACAATCTTATATTTGGAGTTTAAAATTTATTGATTTATAACGAGAGTGAAATCATTAATAAACAGAGTTAGGCACCTTATGGGTCAACACCCCAGATGAATTCAATTCGATATGAGACAGTTAATTTCATTGTTTGTTTACGTTTTCGGGTACCCTTATTTCTCTCTATTTAGTCTACAAATAAAGAGAGGAACCCAGGAGGGACAAGAACCACGCCATTTTTCCTGAGCACAGCTGGACCCTTTTGTAGACAGAACGTAACTTGAAGGACATATACCTTCCGTTACATGCGGTGTTTAAATCTATACATTATACCTATTGTATTATTTTTTATAACTTTAAATATTTCTTAATCAAATTTTGAAACTGAGTTGCGCTTCTTAAGGTTTAAAAAGAATGTGGTAGGTTATTCCATTGACAAATAGCAAATATAAAGAATTGTCGGTTCGAGCATAAAGTTTTGTATCTGGGGCATATCAAGTTATTTGTTTTATGTAAAGTGGCAATCACAAGTTTATCGTACAGATACTTTGGTTCTTTGGATGCTATTATTTAATGAATGTTAAGAGTGATAAAAGTAAGCCACAAAGACAAGTTAAAGTCAAGAATTTTAATTGTAAAGTGGAATACATTGCCAAGAAGTTTAAGATTTAACCCATACCTGGTTATTGCATTAAGGGCTACAAATAATTTATGAAAATCTCGCGAGTCACAATGCCCAAATACCTCTATTCCACAAAAGAGCGTTGGAATTAGAATGGTTTTTGCAACTTAAATCTTTATTTGTTGTGGAAGGAAGGAGAACATGAGAGTTGTCGCAACAAACTATATGTTCGACCTTTAGCTTGAGTAATATGTTTGTTCGAAGAAAGTGTATTACTAAAATTAATCCCTAAATTAATTGCATTGGTGACGTGTTTTATTGTGGAATTATTTATGATAATAATTTGAATGTTCCTTGTATTAAGTGGTCTCTTGGAAATGACTAAATATTTATTTTTTACAGTCAGAAAAAGTTTCTTCACTACGGTCCAAACTTCTGACATAAATTATATTATCCCGTAAGGATATAATAAGCGAAGTATGTGGGGTGTATAGCGCAAAATGTCTGCAGAGGTATTTGCCAGCCTGCGGAATAGGTTCGTGCCGACCACTGGTCTACAGTAAAAACAACAACTTAAGAGACGTGATCAATTTAAATAACTAGAATATTAGTTTAATAGCGTAACAAAGTGGCCAATTTTAATTTTTTAAAATCAATAAGTCTTTATTAAGACCCTTATATATTCGACTTCGTCAATTATTTTTCACAATTCGAGTAAAATATCACTTCTAGACTATGTAAAATTATCACGGTCTCAAACTTAAAAAAATAAAATAAATACATATATTACATTACACAAAATTCATTCATAGTTAATCAACCGACACTTGACTAAAATGTTTCTTCTTGATTTTTAAAGAACGAATTTCACTTACTGTTTTTTTAATGTTGTTCATTAACACAAAAAAAAACTATTTCTTGATTAAATAACGATCTGTATGGTGTTGTCCATGTGACGAGACCTAAACAAAAAATTTGTGTGCGCTATTCTGTTTTATTTTAAGATTTATTCTGTTAAATTTTCTGGAAGATGGAAAAATATTATTTCATAATTTTCCAAACAAAAATAAGTGATAAATGGTAAAAAATATAACAAAAAAAGGAATAGTTTCTATCTGTTCATTTTAAATATTAAAATTATATTAGATTTGGGTTATAAACTTATTTAAATAGTGAGAAATAATTACAACATAAAAAGATAAACATTACATATAACCAATATGATTGTAACTTTTTTGACTTTTGATAAAAATAAAATGTCACAAAATTGACAACCTACACTTTTGCCATGACAAAAGCTCAGACAAAAGCACTTGACATAACTAATGATAACTTATATTAAGCAAGAAGACTAAGTTCGGCGCACCCAAGTTCCAACTATACCCTTGTATCATTAAGAGGGAATAAAATTTGGTCAAATGTAAAGAAAACTTTTAAGATATATAAAACATTTATACATATCATACATATACCAAAAAAACGGAATATTGTTGCCAAAATTAAGTACAAGTAGGATTTCGGGCCAAGGGTTTTTTTTTAAATTGACAAAAAACACACTTAATATTTTCAGTCTCCGAAATTCCTGATTCAATCCCGCTATACTTGAAATTTTTGTTTGAAATTTTTCTTAAGTTTCGAAATCACAAAAATTCTTGATTCAATCCTGACTATTCTTAAATATTTTAATCAAAAAAATTCTGGTTTCAATCCCGATTACACAGTGCGACAAAATTCGACTTTTTTTGTGCGTTCTGGATGAATGAACACTTTTCTTATAGATTTTCGCACGCTGAATCCGAATCTGTAAGCGTCTATCACGTCAGGTTTTTCAAACGCGTTCAACAACGCGAAAAATTCTTTGGAGTAATATAACTCGGAAGCAAAAGGTGCTAGAAACTCCGTTCTTCTCGGAAAATACGGCGAAATACTTCTAGAATGATGTCCATGTGGTCATTCGTTAAACGCATTCCAAATCGATTAATTATACGCTATTGAATAGCGCGCTTGATCGCTGCAGTAACGCCCGAGCGCTCTCGTGACAGAAGGAGCCATTCATTTCGAATACACATAATATTTGAATAATTTAATTCATTTCAATTTTTAAATTATATTTGCAGAATAAGAATTTACCGGACGAAACAATATGTACAATGGGAATCCATGTATCAATATTATAAATGACACTAAGGACCATTTTTGAAACTTTTTGTTCATGTAATGTTAATATCTATCACTTTGCAATCGAATGTCTCAATAAAATCTCATATTTGAAATCGCTTTGTAACGTTTTAATGAGACCGTATTTCCCCACTGTCCCGAGAGCGCTGGGGCGTTACCGCAGCGATATTTGGATTCAGCGTGCAAAAATGTATAAGAAAAGTGTTCGTTCATTTAGAACGCAAAAATCGTGTCGCACTGTGTTATTCTTTAAAATTTTAATTCAAAAAATTCTGAATTTAATTACCAAAATTCTTCAAACTTTTAATCCTAATTACGATTAAATTTAGAGTTCTTGTGCTTAAATTTTTTAAAAATAATATTGTTTTTTTTTAGTTAAAGGGTTAAGATTAATTTTAATTACATCAAGTATACAAATATTATTTTTATTATTTAGGTTTAGAGCTAAGATTAATTTTAATTACTAATTTTTATAGCTTATTATTTAATATTTTGACAGATGATTAACTCTTATATATGTTTTTCTATTGTTTAAGGAAAATAGATGCAATGGTGGTGTTTTAAAAATGTCTATTTCTTTCATAAGACTTTTGTCGACTAAATACCCAATTTCATACACCCTTTTATAATTGCTGACAAATAATATAAAATTTTCATTTTAACAACACGTTTATTATATAATACAAGAATAATTTTCCAACTTTCTTTACCGAACGGTGTTAAGTCTCCGATCATAGGGGGCAAGAAATAAAACAACAAGCTGACTCACTAATAGTCATTTTTAAATTATTTGATTTTAAACGATTAATAGTTAAAGGAACAGATAAATTAGCCATTTCCGTTTTCCCAAAAGCAAACAGTTTTTCTATTATTTACTTTGTCTAACGTAATTACTTTGCCGTCAATAAGAGAAATTAAAACTTTGCACACGTCATAAAAGCATACACCCCCATATAAATCGTGCATTAAATAAAAAAAAAAAACTTGAGTCGAATCGAATTATTTAAAGTTGTTAAATATGCAAGCGTGCTTTAAACCAGATTTTATATAATCGTTTTCAAGAATTCAATTTCAATTAAAAGATTGAGGAAAACCTAAAACACTGTTAACAGCTAAATTTTCGCCTACTGGCACTGCTAAAATGAAATGCACTTTGTTTACGACACCAGCCGTTTTTATTTCAATGCCACCTTCTAATAACGTTAGCTCGTTTACAAGGTGGTAAAATGACCTTTCATTTCCATAGTCATGCACATTTGATGAGAATAAATACGCTGCAGGAAATATTAAGTTAAATTTAGACAAAAGATGAATGGGCATCAAAGGAAAATTAATATAGCAGCCGCATATCGAATACGTATGACTATCAATATACGGAATTACTAAATCAGCTCAACCTTCATAGAAGCAAGGTCGCCTCGGCGGAACTCCTGTTAGCCATGGAGCAAGGGTCCGCCGATATAGCTTTAGTCCAAGAGCCATGGATTGCCTCTGGCAATACCGTGGCCGGACTGAAGTCCTCAAATTACAACGTGTTCTATTCACCACCGGTAAGCAGAAACAGAACCGCCGTACTTGTACGGAAAGGTCTACACGCTAACCTTATGTCTCATTACAGCTCTGATGACCTGACTGTAGTNATAAATAAAATCAGTTTGAAATTATAACTCAGCAAATGAAGACGTGTTTTTATTTAGCACTGTTTTACATTTTGGTCCTTCGAGACACTCTGCAACTTTCCCCCTTTGGTAAGAGGTTCAGAGTTTGTTTAACCTGCACCTTGAAGTACTAAGGTTGCCAAAATAATTTACTCTTGTCGTCCCCTCAATGGTAAGGAACAGAGTATAAATTGAAAGCAAAAGGATAAAAAAGAGTCCTTATTAATTTAAAAAAAAATTTTCCAACGTAATATTGGTTGGTAAAATGAATAAATAAAGCACCTTACTTAGTCTTAAAATAAAGCTAAAGGTTGCTAGTTACCAATTCAATAGTTTGGTAAGGCGTGCTGAGGCCATAGACATCAGCAGTGAAGAATTGTGACAAAAAAATAAACAAATAAAACTTAAAATATAACTTAAAATATATGTGCAAAAAACTGAAAAAATATAAAAAGCGCATTGACAAGCACATTGCGTAGAACTCAAAAATTATATATTGAGCCACGCGATTACACCGACATCAGCAGCAGCAACAACACCTGCAGAGACGGCAGCGAAGACAGCGACTGCAGCTACTACAGCGGCAGCGACGACATCGACAGCCGACACCATCAACCAGCCCCCACCCTTACAACATCGGCAAAAACAACACAGCGGAAAGCAGATAAGGAATACTTTTGATATATTATATTTATAATCCTAAAGAAATAAAAAATAGTAATAATAAAATATTTTTTTAATATCATTAAGTAAATATGTCCGAACAAATTTTAAACCTTCTGAAAAGGCAGGCGGAGTTAAATGTGTGAAGAGTGTTAATAGCCATGGAAATAGGAGAGTTACAGACGAGGATGTTCAATTTTTAAATGAATTAGAGAGGGAGTTTTTAACAAACCACAATATGTTGGTAAAGCTAGGCCCCATAGATCAGGAATATTTTACGAAGAAAAGGTATGAAAGGGTAATTAATTCATTAAAGGAGCTTAGAGCCGCGTACGAACAAAATAGGTCTACACAAGAAGAGCAATACCAGTCAATTTTTGAACAAAAGGTTAGTCAATTGAGAGCATATTTAGAGGAAACCTACATAGATATTCAAAATGAAAAAAGGGATACCTTAAGAATTAGGAAAAATAAAATTAATTTTCTCTGGCAAAACATTTCCGAGCTAAAAACAAAAATAGGAGGATCTAGCCTAGATGTCGATTTGATCCTTAGCGAGTTGGAATTCGATGTTCAAAATATTTCATCTGAAATAAACGAACAGATAAAACAGAAAGGCGTAACGTTGGAGGGTATGTGTAAGATTCCAGATTTACCGACCCTACCAAAAATCGAGGTACCGACATTTGGCGGCGATTCCAAAGAGTGGAACCTTTTTCATGAATTATTAATTAAATTAATTAATTCTAGGGAGAGTCTCAGTACCTCCTTAAAGTTTAATTATTTAAAATCGGCTTTAAAAGGGGAGGCTCGAAATGTGGTCGCCCATCTTTTAATGAGTACCGCCGAAAATTACGAGGCCGCTTGGGACATTCTAACCAAGCGGTACGAAAATAAGAAAATTTTAAATATTGATTCTGTTAGGCAAATAAAATCCTTCATCGACACCATTAATGAAGCGATACACATTTTAAAACTGAAGGCCAATCTGACCGATGAAGTTGATGTGTTATTTGCTCACATGGTACTCAGAAAATTGAATACACATACTCTTCATTTATATGAGAGTCATATTAAGAAAACAAAAGACATCCAGAATTTATCGGATGTTATGGATTTTTTGGAGCAGCGACTGAGTTCGACTAGCTCTGTTCAGGAAGAAAAACCTGTAAACAAAAATGCACATATATTCAAACATTTTTATTCTTCCGAAAATTTTAATTTCTCAAAAAAAGATAATTATTCAGATGAAATGTGCCCAGTCTGTAATATGATGGGACATAGAGTGATTCAATGTCATAAATTTAAAGGATGGATTCCTAAAGAGCGATTTGAATTCGCGAAAAGTGTGCAACTATGCACAAAATACCTAAAATATTTGAATGGCAAGAAATGTGAATGCGAATATTTTTGTTCGCATTGTAGCAAAGGACATAATACAATGTTACATTTTCCAACAAGAGAATATGTTAACACTTTTGTGACGTCCAAACAAACATTGCTTCCAACAGCAATAATAAAAGTAAAAACAGCCAATGGCGAATTTAAAAATTTTAGAGCGCTGATTGATAGTGGTTCTCCAAGAACTATCATTTCAAAAAAGGCAGCACAAATTTTAAAACTGCCAAAAATTAAATCTAGAACGGAAATAAGTGGGATAGCATTTCCAGATAAATGTGTATCAAAACACAAGATAAAACTTAAAATAGAGGCTACTAACTCGAAGAAGTCTTTTTCAAGCGAGGCCATAATAATGCCTAAATTAATGAATGCTCTGCCTATTTCGAATATTGATATTGATAAATCAAAGTGGCAAAATTATGCATTAGCGGACCCGAATTTTGACAAGTCGGGCCGAGTAGATATAATTCTTGGAACAGATGTATATGCCCATATTATTTAAAATGGGATCACAAAAATTAATAGCCTACTAGGTCAAAATACTAGTTTTGGGTGGATTGTTTCTGGATCCATTGGGTCTAAGGTTAAAAATTCAATAATTGCCACTTCTATAATTTTCCAAAATGAAAATTTCAAGAAAGTTAGGCACAAAGTTACAAAAAGTCATAAAAGTAAATGTTGCGATTGCAAAATGTAAATGTAAAAATGTTGCGTAAAGACAAAGGCTAAGCTACTTTTTTGTCCCCCGGCAGGACCTCACTGTGGAGGTAAAAGAGAAAAGGAAGATTTTAGTACTTTGCATGTTTTCAGTTATATATTTTTTTCTGCTAGTAATATTATAAGACAAGCAAAATTGTTTAAATAAAATTTCGGGTAAAATATTTAAGTAGAGTGACCGCAAAATATAGATTCGATTTAGGTCGATGAAATTGAAAATAATAAGTTTGATTGTCAGCTTACATATATATATACCGAAAATAACCATTTAAGGCCATTAAGGCCAAATCCATAAACCATAGTTCAGAAATAGCTAGACTGTCAGAAGAGTTAAGGCGGTTACACGAAAGCCATGTAGAATTAAAAATTTTAAATGTTCATCATATATCTGGCTATACTTATATATATATATTGACAATAAATTTGTGTTCATGTGTGAACATTCTGCCAAGGGCCACAAAGTTAATAATTGGGTTTAAAAATTTTGTAATAGGAATAAAATACAAAGTACAATATTTCTTCATTTAATTTTATTATATATATATATATATATATATATATATATATATATATATATATATATATATATATATATATATAAGCCACCTGAAAATGTAAAGTGAGCTCCGCGGGCAAAGTGCCGCGTTTGCAGTTCCCTCAGAGAAATACATGGCCACTGCGTTGGTCTTTTTATACCCTTGCAGGGTATTATAATTTCAGTCAGAAGTTTGCAACGCAGTGAAGGAGTCATC